>VIAB01002459.1:145230-167225 GCA_009801035.1 Oophaga pumilio
TCACAGCGCTGTAGGTGCGGGGACCGACGACAAAGGTCCCCGCATCGCTTGCCGCGCCTGTCAGCTGTCTGTAGTTCAAAGGCATGACGTGCACCGTCCGTCAAGGTGCCAAAACTGACACCTTGCCATGACGGACTGTGCACGTCAGTGGACATTAAGGGGTTAAATGACATAATCTTCTGTGACAATTTGTCAAGTGCATTATTTGTCAAGTTAAAATTGGCTACATCTGCCTACATTGGACCAGGAAAGAGCATGTACCTAGCACAAAATGACTGTTGTCCACGTTTTATACTGTTACATGCGCCTCCCAACTGTGTTTACATTTTTTTTAAATAATATTGTGGAATTTTTAAGACTGGTGGTGAGTAGTGCAATTTTCCACTTCTTTGTATGGTTAACAGATTGTTTGCACTACCTTTTGCTATTATTTCAAGGCACTCCAGAAGTCATTGGGAATAATTATACTGAAAGTGTCAGTATCCATTCCGTGGACTGTTTTCACCTTGTCTACATCTGTAGTTTGCAATTCTTTCCAGGATAATGGATTGTATATAAAACAAAATAAATAAGAAAGAAAATGCTCCTCCACATCTTGGGCTAAGTTCACACTCTTTTTGCTGCGATTTTGCATGGTTGCATTGCTTTCAATTGTGGAAAAAAAATTCCACAGGCAATATCAATTTATCACTTTAATACCTTATCTGGCCATGTGGTGTGTGAGACATGATTAGACACATTGAAAGTCATTTTTAATTTTTTTGCAGGGCCATCAGCCATCTCACGGGAGGTGTGGGGACACGAACACACCATTGGCAAGGTAACCTATATGATATATATATTTGGTGACATTTATGGGTATTAACTATGGGTCTTTAGGCGGGCATGGCCACAGATATATAGTGGACCTGCCATGCTCATGCAGGATTTGCAGTATTGTCTGCTATAAACCGCACATATTTATTTAAACCTGCATTTATGGGTGATTTAGGCTCTTAAATAACTCTGTCTTTCCCCTCACATATAGGGGTTATTTGGTTATCCTTGTCTTGGATTACTATTTTTTACATTTTGGTGTTCTCACCCACCCTATGTGGGTACATTACTATCCTCCTGCTGCTAATTGCTAATTTTTTTATATTTTGTACTTTGATATGTTTGTGAATGTTTCTATGTCACTATGTCCTGGTATTTTTTGTAATAAATAAAATGGATTTATATATACTTCAATATATTTCCGGGATGTGACTTATTATTACTGATATATAGTGAGATCTAAGCCCTTATATTTTTCTTCTTATGCTTATCTAGCCATCACTATTTGTAGAGGTCCATCAGGCAACCCTTTCTATTGTTAGCGGGCCAGCAAGTGTCATATGGACAGATGAGAACAAGATAGACTTTTTTGGTAAAGCACAAAATTCAACTGTTTATTGTAAATGGAATGAGGCCTACAAATAAAAGAACACAGTAGTTAGAGTCAAATATAGTGGGGGTTCAAAGATATTTGGGGCTGATTTGCTGCCTGTGGCTCTGGGTGCCTTGAAATGTAAAAATTTCCAAAGGATTATGAGTTGCAACGTAGTGCCTGGGGTCAGAAAGCCGGGTTTGCATTGTAGTAGGTCATGGGTCTTCCAGCAGGACAATAACCCCAAACATACTTCAATAAGCACCCAGAAATAGATGGAAACAAAGCACCTGCATCAAAGGGCAAAACATAGAATTTATAAGTCAATAATCCCTGACTATATGCCTGTCATAAGGTATTCATACTGCCACATCTCACCGTAGACAAATTGCACATAAGACTAGCATTATTGTAGAATATTGAAGGGATTTGAATTGGCCCTGAATTTTTTTTTCTTGTACGTGGCAGCAAGAAACTGGGGTAACACAATTAACACTGTCAGCTTTGATGAATTTCTGAGTACAGATGACAGTAAAAAACATAAATCGGTCATGGAAAAAACAGCAGCAAGTCTTACAATTTATAAGACAATAATCTCTGGCTGGATGCCTGATGTTCGCTATACCTACTGCCACACCTCACCCTACATGAATTGCAGATAAAAGCAGTATTATTATGTCAGAAAAGAATCTATTTGAATTAACCCTGAACAAAGCAATTAATTTAATGTATAAGCATCAAGGACTGTTATTTTATCAACCATGCTGGTTAATATAGTGGAGCATTTCACATCTACTTAGCCTGATATGGAGGATACCAGGATCTTCTGTACTTACTGAACAAACTCTCCTGTCCCAGCTGTGAAATCCTGTATGCAGTGTGAGAACTCCCTATGCGACGACTACCTGACAGCCCACAACAAGGCACTGGATCATATACTACCCATCGGCTCTTTTGGTTTAAAAAAATGTTCCCTCAACTAGAAGGTGGATCTACAGAAAAGCATTTTTTCCCATTACTAAGGAGTGGATCTCCTACAATGGTAAAGTATATATACACTAAGTGCAAGGGATGCCAAAAATTAGAAGGATGCACTCTGTTACAGCTTTGAAGAGATGTAGTGGAGGGCCTCAGAAAACATTTTTTTCTCATTATTAAGGAGTGGGTATCCTATACTGGTAATTCACTAAGTGCATGGGCTGAAAAACATTTACCCATGGGGTATACATATTTATAAAAGAATGTTTGAGGTAGGCCTCTAAAAAATTGTTAATGTGGGAATCAAAAACACCCGGAAAAAATGAATAGCGAGAGTAGCATGATCACCCTGTTGATATGGTGGTTGAGGAGGGGGAGGACGACACAAAAAAGACAAAATCCTGAAGCACATACCGATGTTTGGGTAGGAAGAGATGCATGTGAATAGACCAGAAAAAAAACCACTGGATTTAAGTTTATGTTCCACCGCTGTTATCTAATTTTGTACAGAAGTCTGGCCCAATCCAGCCCTTGTTCATTTTGATAAAAGTCAGCCTGTCAGCATTTTCAGTTGACAAGCCGGTGCGCCTATTGGTTATAATACCAACAGCAGCACTAAAAATCCACTCTGACAATATGCTAGCAGCAGGCGAGGCCAAGACCTCCAAGGCATAGAGAGACAGTTCATGAAACTTGTCTAGCTTGGACACTCAATAGTTGTAAGGCACAGAGGAATCATGGAGGCACTGGTACAGTTGGCAACATACTCCTTCAGGATCTTCCAAATCTTTTCCCTCCTTGCCTGCGCCTCAGAGCCTGGGTGCTGGTAGGGTCTGAGAAAACTGTCCCAGACCTTTGAGAGTGTTCCCCTGCCTCTGATGCATCTAATGTGTGTCTCCCTAGTTTCCACTCTTTGGTTGTCCAAGAAACTGTGACCTCTGCCACCAGCATTGTCATATGAGAATTTTTTAAATAATTCTTCAACCAGGGCCTTCTGGTACAGCAAGATTTTATTAGACCTCTCCACCACGGAAATGAGAGATGTAAAGTTCTCCTTGTAGCATCGGTCTAGAAGGGTGACCAACCAGTTATTAGTGTTGGCAAAAGTGCATACAACACGAGGGTAATGGGAAAGGCAACAGAACATAAACTCAGCCATGTATGCCAGAGTGCTAACAGCCATGGCTTTCTTGTCCCTACCAAGAGGGCAAATGTCCATGTTTTCCTCCTCATTCTTCCTCTCCTCCTTGTATACAGGCCATCCATGCTGAACAGACGGAATGAAGGTGGTTTAGGTACTAATGTCTGTGGCACAGGCAACCAGCTCCTGTTCCTTCTCCTCATTATCACCAAATATTATTTAAGAAGATGAGATGATGCTGGGCTGTGTAGCATCACCCAGTATAGTTTCTTGCTCCATCTCAACTTGCTCCGCCTGCATAGCCTCCTCTTTAATTGTGAACAGCGAGCGTTTCAGTAGACAGAGAAGCGGGATGGTGATGCTGATAATGGCATCATCGCTGCTCCCCATCTTGGTCGAATTCTCAAAGTTTTGGAGAACTACACAGATGCCAGATATCCACACCCACTTATCAGCCTTTATGTGGAGGCTGACCGGAATACCGACATGCATGGTGTAGCTGGTATTCAACTACTGCCCTCTGCTGTTCACAAAGCCTTGCCAACATATGTAACGTTGAGTTCCAATGCGTGGTGACATTGCACACCAGTCAGTGAGCTGGAAGTTGCAAACGCTGTTGCAGCACAGCCAGGGTGGTGGAAGCTAAAGCCGACTTGCAGAAATGGGCACACACACTGCGTACTTTCACAAATAGCTAAGGCAGATCTGGGTAGGCTTTGAGAAACTGCTGAACCACTAAGCTGAGCTTGTGGGCCAGGCATTGTGCAAGGTTGCCAAGCTTCAGGGCTGCCATCAGATTGCGGCCATTGTCACCCATGACCATCCCTGGTTGCAGGTTCAGGCACGATAGTCACAGATCAGTCTGGTCTGTTAGATCTTTCAACAACTCCATGGCGATTTGCAGTCAACTAAGCAGATAAGCTTTAGCACAGCTTGTTGCTGCTTGGTCGAAGAAGTGTTGCAGTGCTTCCAGCATGCGACTGATGTTGACATTTGTGAGATGGAGGGTGAGGAGGAGGAGGTGCAGGATCTGTTGTACAAGGTGGGGCAACCCTGATTGAACCAGGGCCTGCCATGCTTGGTGTCAGTATCATGTGTTCTGCCCCAGTGTCCAACTGGGTCCTGGCTTCCACAATGTTCACCCTGTGTGCCACCAGGGAAATTTACCTTACCTGGCTATAAGAACTTGTCCAGGTGTGCATGGTTAAGTGGACCTTCCTAGTCACAGCGTTTGTCAGGGCATGGCTGATGGTAAGCGACACATGCTTGTGTAAAGCAGGGACGGCACACTGGGAGAAATAGTGGCTCATGGTGACTGAATACCGAGGGACGCCCGCCATGATGTTTCAGATAGGTTCCAACCAAGATGGTTATGGCATTACAGTGACAGGCAGGAAATCCCCACATGTTCTTTGGCTGTCTAGAAAGCTCCAAATATGCAGAGCGGGGACTTTAGCATTAAAAAACACTCGCCGAGCATCCCGAGCACAATGATGCTCGAATGAGTAAGTGATGAGTGAATATTTCAATGTTCGTTTTGGATTACGATTGCCAAATTAGCAATATTCACTGATTTATTTGTCGAATATTCATTGAACATAGCTGAACAACATTCAAGTCAATGGGATGCAAAAACAAAAGCATACATAACACCTTCAAACGAGCCCAAAAGCTGCCAAAACACATCAAATGAGGGGCAGACACCAGGAATGTGGCCTCAATTCACCCACAGTACAAATTTTAGAAAGGCACGGCAGCAATCAGCCATGCATGAGGTATGAGGGTCTGGGCCAACATTTACAGTTTTGAATTGAACCTCAAATTAAGATGAGGTGGGTGAAGGATCGGGGTAGGCCTGCTGTGCTGGGAGCTCTGATACCACATGCAACAGCTCAATCTACTTTCATGCTCAGTCACACTCAGGTGGCACAAATATCAGTTTCGTAGAATACTATTGTCAGAAAAATCTAAGGATAATAACATGGGTAGGTGACTCAAAGGAGGTGGAGGCCTGCTGGTCTTGGAGGCCTACTGCTACAGGCAACACACAAGAAACAGACTCAGCCAGGAGTCTACACATTTCCAAAAATTAGTGGCAGACACCAACAAAGTGGCATCAATTTCACCACAGTAGAAATAGCATAATAGGTACCGACACCTCTTACATTACAGTCATGGCCAAAAGTTTTGAGAATGACCCAAATATTATATTTTCACATGATCTGCTGCCCTCTGGTTTTTATGTGTGTTTGACAGATGTTTTTATCACAGACAGAAATATAATTGCAAACATATGAGTAACAAAAGCTTATATTGACAGTTAGAATGAGTTAATGCAGCAAGTCAATATTTGCAGTGTTGACCCTTCTTCTTCAGGACCTCTGCAATTCTCCCTGGCATGCTCTCAATCAACTTCTGGACCAAATCCTGACTGATAGCAGTCCATTCTTGCACAATCAATGCTTTCATTTTGTCAGAATTTTTAGGTTTTTGTTTGTCCACCCGTCTCTTGATGATTGACCACAAGTTCTCAATGGGATTAAGATCTGGGGAGTTTCCAGGCCATGGACCCAAAATCTCTATGTTTTGTTCCCTGAGCCATTTAGTTATCACCTTTGCTTTATGGCAAGGTGCTCCATCATGCTGGAAAAGGCATTGTTGATCGCCAAACTGCTCTTGGAGGGTTGGGAGAAGTTGCTCTTGGAGGACGTTCTGGTACCATTCTTTATTCATGGCTGTGTTTTTAGGCAAGACTGTGAGAGAGCCGATTCCCTTGGCTGAGAAGCAACCTCACACATGAATGGTTTCAGGATGCTTAACAGTTGGCATGAGGCAAGACTGGTGGTAGCTCTTACCTTGTCTTCTCCGAATGAGGCGTTTTCCTGATGTCCCAAACAATCGAAAAGGGGATTCATCAGAGAAAATAACTTTACCCCAGTCCTCAGCAGTCCACTGCCTGTACCTTTTGCAGAATATCAGTCTGTCCATGATGTTTTTTCTGGAGAGAAGTGGCTTCTTTGCTGCCCTCCTTGAGACCAGGCCTTGCTCCAAGAGTCTCCGCCTCACAGTGCGTGCAGATGCACTCACACCTGCCTGCTGCCATTCCTGAGCAAGCTCTGCACTGCTGGTAGCCCGATCCCGCAGCTGAGACACTTTTAAGAGATGGTCCTGGCGCTTGCTGGTCTTTCTTGGGCGCCCTGGAGCCTTTTTGGCAACAATGGAACCTCTCTCCTTGAAGTTCTTGATGATGCGATAGATTGTTGACTGAGGTGCAATCTTTCTAGCTGCGATACTCTTCCCTGTTAGGCCATTTTTGTGCATTGCAATGATGACTGCACGTGTTTCTTTAGAGATAACCATGGTTAACAGAAGAGAAACAATGATACCAAGCACCAGCCTCCTTTTAAAGTGTCCAGTGGTGTCATTCTTACTTAATCATGACAGATTGATCTCCAGCCATGTCCTCATCAACACCCACACCTGTGTTAATGGAGCAATCATTGAAAAGATGTTAGCTGGTCCTTTTAAGGCAGGGCTGCAATAATGTTGAAATGTGTTTTGGGGGATAAAGTTCATTTTCTAGCCAAATATTGACTTTCCAAGTAATTGCTGTTAAGCTGATCACTCTTTATAACATTCTGGAGTATATGCAAATTGCCATTAGAAAAAGTGAAGCAGTAGACTTTGTAAAAGTTAATATTTGTGTCATTCTCAAAACTTTTGTCCATGACTGTACAGCCAACCCAGCAGATGGACACCCAACCAGGAGTTTTCACATTGCCAAAAATTAGTGGCAGACACCATCGAAATGGCATTAATTTCATGAGAGTAGAAATAGTATAATAGGGACCAACACATCTCCAACTACAGCCAACCCAGCATATTGACACCAAAATAGTATAATAGGGACCTACAAGTCTTTCACTACACTCAATCCATCAGATGAACACCCAACCAGGAGTGTTCACATTTAAAGAAATGAGGGCCTTACACCACAGAAGTGGCATCAATTTCACCACAGTAGAAATAGTATAATAGGGACTGACAGGTCTTTCACTACACCCAATCAAGCAGATGGAAACTCAACCAGGAGTGTTCACATTTCCAAAAATTATTGGCAGACACCACAAATAGGTAACCAACACATCTCCAACTACAGCAAACCCAGTAGATTGACACCAATCCAGGAGTGTACACATTTCCAAAAATTAGTGGCAGACACCAATAAAGTGGCATCAATTTCACCACAGTAGAAATAGTATAATAGGGACCGACAGGTGTTATGTTTTGGTAGCTGAGGAGGCATGAGCAAAAAAACGCATAGGCAGCCAAACACCAGAGAGGTTGGAAACTAATAGGTTGCAGACCCCTAAACTAATCGCACAACTAGAAGCAGCCGTGGGACGTTCCTATGGTGCCCAAGACGCCTCATCATAGCCAGAGAGATTAGCTATCCCTGAAGATGGAAAGAGGAAAGCTAACTGCCCTGGAGTAGAGCCCCAAAAGAATAGGAAGCCCCCAAACATATAATGGCGGTTAGACAAGATGAAAACACGAAAACAGACAGAAAATAGACTGAGCAAACGCTGGGGCCGAAAACTGTCTAGATAGGACAGCACAGGAGAGAATACTGTCTGCAACCCAGAAAAACCCTAGGAAAAACTCCAACACTTCTGAATCCATAAATACTGAGACCACACGGTCTCGACCACCTATATCAGATCTCTGGTGTGAACACGCAGCTACACAGCAGTAAAATATCACAAGAACTGAGCAAAAGAACTAATACAAAAAGAGAACAGAGACCAGCTCAAGCCCCCCAAAGAGGACCCGGCTGAACTCAAAAAAGCAAGGCAGCAAAAAGCAAGGAAAATCAAACCACAGTAAAAAAAAAACAGAAAGTAACTTATCTGAATGATGGCAGGAGACAGCAGAAAAGCAAGCTGAATTCCAACCTAGACCAGGAAGAACAATTGATCAACGGCAAGGACCATGGGAGGTCAGCTCACTTATATCAGGCCAGTCTGTTCTACCTGATAACCAATCATCAGTTGCAGGTGGTGGATTTTTGCTGTTCAACATAGGTTCAATACCCTCAGCAACCACCAGAGGGAGCTTCAGCTCCGAAGTTGTCTCCAACACGTTCACAACAGACAGGTCTTTCACTATACCCAACCCAATAGCAAATGGAAACCCAACCAGGAGTTTTCAAATTTCAAAAAATGAGGGCCTGACAACACTGAAGTAGCATCAATTTCATGAGAGTAGAAATAGTATAATAGGGACTGACACATCTTCCACTACAGCCACCCAGCAGATAGAGACCAACCATGACTGTTCACATTTCCACAAACTTGTATTAACAAAAAAGTGTTAACATCTGGAGCAGCAGCAACAGCAGGCACTGAAGCCACACTAAAGATATGACAGTTACGTGAGATCAATGCAGCACACTCAAAACTTCAACATCACCTAGTCTCTACAGTCTGCAACTGAGGTGCAAAAGTCCTTGGAGATCCGTGACTTGTTCACCTTGATGAAAGTTAGGCTGTCTACACTTTAAGGGGACAGCCAGCTGTGCTTATCCATCAGGGTACCAGCAGCAGCACTGAAAACATGTTCTGAGAGAACGCTTGTTGCCAGGCATGATAAAACCTCCAAGGTGTGAGAGGCAAGCTCAGTCCACTCATCCATTTTTGAAGACCAAAATGTGAAAGGGTCCAAACCCTCCCTGATGGTATTGACATTCAGCTCTAGATGCTTCTGCACCATCTTCTCCATTCGTTCACCATGTGTCAGACTTGGACTCTGTGTTGTGCTAGTGCATGACCCCTGACGAAGGCAGACGCCGAAACGCGCGTTGGGAAGGACGCATCCTTGGGACAGTATTTGGACCCCTTTTTTCATATCTTCAGCAGGTATTTAAGCATTTAATTTGGTGGCAGTATTTTGACATTTTGTCCTGTGAGCACATATATTGATTTGGCACTGATTACATGGTCACCAGTGATTTAAGGTGACAGTACATGCACATGCACTTTATGATTATTGACATCATTGCACTTTTCTTTCCCTGCCACATATTATAATATCTTTTTCCCTATCATTTACAGTGCCTTGCGAAAGTATTCGGCCCTCTGGAACTTTTCAACCTTTTCCCACATATCATGCTTCAAACATAAAGATACCAAATGTAAATTTTTGGTGAAGAATCAACAAGTGGGACACAATTGTGAAGTTGAACGAAATGTATTGGTTATTTTAAATTTTTGTGGAAATACAAAAACTGTATTATATCAATTTTTCAAGAGGGTCCATTTTTACATACTCATTGATTTTTCTGATATATTAGTAGCTTAATATCTATTTTTTAATGCAATTGTTTGCAATAATTATTTGGTTCTTTGCTGCTACTATTATCAATACCCATTTTTTCACCTCTCCCCAGTGTATTGTGTCCCTTTTGTCCCCTGAGTATTTGTTTCCACCTTACCTATATTTTAATATTATTGTACTAAATAAATAAAATGTTTTTTCTTTACTAATTTGGGTTGTAAATTCAGCTTTTTTTCTTAATTTGTAGTGCATGAGCTAGTGTAAAAAATGTATCAAAGGACTCACAAATTGCTTCTGCCACTAACACTACTCCTTCTGCTTCTTCTAATGTTTTGATTTTGACGTATTGACGTGACGGAGGTTGGAAGTCTAGAGCTGCCATGCACACTGTGTGCCTCACTGCTGTCTTGGGAAAAACCTCTCTTAACGTTGTGTAAAAGCGTGTTTCGATACTGCAGCATTTGCAAGTCCCTTTCCAGGGTGGGAAGCATCTGGCAAAATTTTGTCTTATAATGTGGATCTAACAGAGTGGCAACCCAGTAGTATGCACTATTTCAAATCATAACTATGCAGGGATCTTGTTGTAGATGGTGCAGCAAAAAGGCACTCATATGTCGGGCACTTCCATGAGGTCCAAGTCCATGCTATGTTGGTGGCTGGGTAACATTGATGCTTGTTTCCTCCATTCGTTCCCACCAACCATGAACAACAGAGAGGGGATGACTATCATCTTCATCTCCTGACAGTTGCTCTCCCATCACCTCTATCTCCTCCATGTGTTCCTCGGATCTTGCACCTTCACTAATAGTTTGTCTGTTTTCACCAGCCCCCCTCGATCGCAGTAATCCACCTTCCCTTGGCACCCACCTGTGTGACGACAGTCTGGAACTTTGAAACAATGTTATCCCTTCCGCATCCTCCTCTGCTTCCTCCTCTTCCTCTGGGACCATCACCTCCACTCGCAGGCTATTCAAAGTCTGCTCCAGCATATAGATGACCGGAAGAGTAATGCTGATGTCAGCATCGCCAGCACTAACCATCTTAGTAGCCATTTCAAAACTGTGCAGAAGGGTGCAGAGGTCCTTAATCTGTGCCCACTCTGTAAAAGTGATATGCGCCACGTCCGTTCTGCGTTGGCCCAGGCTATACGACATGATATACTGCGTCAGGGCTTCTTGCTGCTGCCATTATCGCTGCAACATGTGCAAAGTGGAATTCCATCGTGTTGGCACATCACATATCAACCTGTTAACTGGCATGGACAAAGGCCTTTGTATCAATGCAAGTTAATGACCTGAGGGCTGTGAATGGCAGAAGTGAGCACACAGCACCTGTGCTTTCTGCAGCATCTCACCCAGGCCAGGATAGTGGTGGAGAAAATGCTGTGCCACCAGGTTGAGGACGTGAGACATTCAAGGCACATGAGTGAGCTTGCCTCGGCGTAGAACAGCCATCAGGCTTGCACCATTGTGGACACAGTCTTCCCTGGATCGAGGTGCAGCAGAGTCAGCCATTGCTCTGTTGCTGTCCACAACTCTTCAGCTGTATGACTGCGATTTCCAAGGTATATCAATTTTAGCAATGCCTGATTGCGGTGAGACCTGGCTGTGCAGTACGGAGGTGGTGGGGATTCGCTCTGTACTTTATGAATTCGTGTCTCATGATGGCAGAGGTTGAGGGCACAGGTGGAAGCCCTAGAGGAGGTAGAGGAGGTAACAGAAGCATAGTCAGCGAGATGTAACACCCTTGGCTATACTTACTCTTTCAAGTATCTGTGTTGAAATGCATCCTGGCAGACATAGGTTCATACATGTAGTAGTCAAATTATTACACTTTTTCCCTCTACTCATTTTTTTTTTGCAAAGTTGACAGATTACATGAGTTGGCTCATCCTTTGTGATGTCAAAAAAGGCCCAGGTTAGGCAACCCTTAATGCCCCTGTGAGCTGGAGACCCGCGAACCCTGCTGGCCACAGCCACAGTTGTGGCTGAGGATGCATTGCTCGATATGGCTGCATCACTACGTGTCTGCACCAAAAGGCGCAATGTAACCTCCTCACCTTACTCCTCCTCCCCCTCCTCAGATGACCTACTCAGCTGTGTGCCTTTGTGTTCACGCCAACTGGGATCTACCACCTAATCATCAGCCTTTGTGTTATAACACTCCTCATCCTGACAGCACAGTACAGTCCGCGTGAGCCTCAGATATCATCAGTCTCATCAGGATCAACGTCCTCCCAGGGGGTCAACGTCTGGGGACGAGGTCAGGATGCTGCTCGGACTTTACTTCATCCTACCGCAGATCTAAGCTAAAAAAAATTTGGACATCGGTGCAGATGATTTCCTCCTCTTGACCCTGTAAAGCTTTTGAGTACACTTCTGAAGTCCATAGCATAGAATGTGTGAGCAGCTCTGCAGACTCACCCATCTGTGGTTCTCTACAGTCAGTTGGGCTGTTTTAGAGTTGTGACGTGGAGAGTAAGCAAGAGTTTTTGGGGTGCCACATCTGGACTGTACTGGGTGTGATGTTGAGGTGGAGGAAGTGGAGGAGAGGCCACTTTAAGCTGCCCTTGCCATCTATTCGAGCACATGCTCTTTCTGGGCCTCATCAACAAGGCGTAGTGCTGTGCATCTGCTAAAGAAAGATAGTGGAGTAGGCCATCCAGTAACAGAAGTCGTCAGTTGTTTTTGTATACGACGCTACGTTGTTGGTTCACTAGTGCTTTCACAAACATTACCACCAATCCCACGTACACCTTGAACACCAAGCCTAATCCCCCTTCTACCACAACCTCACTTTTTTTCAGTCATGCTGCTCAGATGGGGTGGCAGGAGTACAGTATTGGCAACATAAAATTAGATTTTTTACTCTGCACCATCTCTGCAAACAGCTGAATTTTAGTGGTACTAAATGACAGGGTGATGTATGGCGTTTAGATGAGACCTGTATGACAAAGAAGATATGCTCCAAACAATTTCAAAATGAGATCTCCACTACTATATGACGTTAGTAACCAAAGAAATTTTTTTGACACGTGGATGAGGCCTGTATAACAAAGACTAGATGCTCCAAACAATTTCAAAGTGAGATCTCCTCTACTCTAGAACACTAGTAACAGAAGACTTTTTTTGGCCTGTGGATGAGGCCTATACAACATAGACTAGATGCTTCAATTTCAAAGTAAGATCTCCCCTAGTGTAGAATGTTAGTAACAGAAAAAATGTTTTCTTTTGTGTGGATGAGGCCTGTATAATATAGGCAAGATGCTTCAAACAAATTTAAAGTGAGAACTCTCCTAATGTATGATGTTAGTAACAGAAGAAAGAATTGTTTGAGTGGGGATGAGGCCTGTATGACATAGACTAGATGCTCCAAACAATTTCAAAGTGAGATCTCCCCTACTGTAGAACGCTAGTAACAGAAGAATTTTTCATTTTTGTGTGCATGAGACCTGTATAAAATAGACTAGATGCTCAAAACAATTTCAAAATGAGCTGTATCCTACTGTTTGATGTTAGTAATCAAATACATTTTTTTTGGTGTGGATGAGGCCTGTATAACATAGACTAGATGCTCCAAACAATTTCAAAGTGAGATCTCCCCTACTGTGGAATGCCAGTAACAGAAGAAATTTTTTTTGGCCTGTGGATGAGGCCTGTACAAAATAGACTAGATGCGTCAAACAATTTCAAAGTGAAATCTCCCCCTACTGTATGACGTTAGTAACAGAAGAAAGAATTGTTTGAATGGGGATGAGGCATGTATGACAAAGAAGATATGCTGCAAACAACTTCAAAATGAGATCTCCCCTACTGTATGATGTTAGTAGCAAAATAATTTTTTTGTGTGGATGAGGACTCCATAAAATAGACTAGATGCTCCAAACATTTTCAAAGTAAGATCTACCCTTCTGCATGATGTTAGTAAAAAAAGAATTTTTTTCTTGGCTGTGGATGAGGCGTGCATAACATAGACTAGATGCTCCAAACCATTTCAAATTAAGACTTCCCCTACTATAGAACTTTAGTAACTGAACAAATTAGTTTTTTGTTATGATTTGGTAGCTGAGGAGAGCAGGCAAAAAGGCAATACACCAGAGAAGTTGGAAACTATGAGATTGCAGTACCCTGACTAACCACCGCAACTAGAGGCAGCCGTGGAGCGTTCCTACGATGGTCCTAGACGCCTCGTCACAGCCTGAGAAACTAACTACACCTACAGATAGAAATAGGAAAGCTATCTGCCCCGGAGCAGAACCCCAAAGTAAATAGGAAGCCCCCAAACATGTAATGGCGGTTAGACAAGAGGAAACACAAACACAGTAAGAAAATAGTATGAGCAAATGCTGGGGCCCAAACTATCTAAATAGAAAAGGATAGGAAGGGTACTTACTGCAATCTCCAAAAACCCTGAAAACAAACCAACAATACTAATTTCAAAATCACCTGAGATCACACGACCTCTGCCACCTAAATTAGCTCTCTGGTGCAACAAAAGGAAAAACAGTCAGCCACTGAAAAAACTGGAAAAAGCAAAAGAACTTACATCAGTGGCTGTACAAAACTGAGAGGGCAAAAGCCCCCAGAAGGGACCAGAAGGTCCCCACAGAAAAGCAGGACAAAATACAAAAATATAGCAAAAACACAAAATAAGAAAAAGTCTTATCTGAAAGCAGGAGATGCAGACACGACACAGCAGGCTACAAGGGAAACTGGAAAGAAGGATTCAGACCAGAACAATTGATCACCGGCAACCCTGATGGGAAGGTGACTCCCTTATATAGACCAGTCAGTAACACCTGCTTCCCAGTCCTCACAATCATCACTGATCAGACCCGCACCGCTTGTAACCACCAGAGGGAGCCTCTGCTCAGAACTCATCTCAAACCCATTCACAACAGTTTTTACTGTGGATGAGGCCTGTATAATCTAGAAGATATGCTCTAAACAATTTCAAACTCAGATCTAGCCTGCTGTATCACATTTGTAAAAAAAATATTTTTTTTTAATGTACAACAGTTCTGCATGAACAACAATTTCATCGCCACAAAATTACAATGTGGGGTATGGCGGGCTCTATCACTTTTAGCAACAGAAAAAAAATATATTTTTTTAATGTGCATGAGCTATGCAGACAGTTGAATTTCACTGCCACTAACTAGGTGAGATATGGTAGCAACTGCCCCCCAAAATATTTTTTTAGGGCCAATAGCTCAAATCACAGAACAATGTCACCACACCTCTAAATGACAAGGTGACATAAGCCACGCTGTATCACATTAAACAAGTAAAAAAAATAAGATTTAGAATGGTCTGTTCATGAATGGAGCACAATAGAAGCAGTGCACAACACACTTCTATGAAATGTGCCCTGCTGTCTTTGTCTGTGGCCCTTAGTATTGATACAAAAAATAAAAAAATAAAAATCTGCTGAAAAGTCGATTTCACAGCAACACAGGACATTACCTAACTATCTGACTAATAAACAACCGCCTATCTACAGTGGGTCCGGAAATTAGTCAGACCCCTTTAAATATTTCACTCTTTGTTTTTAGAGCCATTTGGTAAATTCAAAAAAGTTCATTTTTTTCTCATTAATGTACACTATGCACTCCGTCTTGACTGAAAAAAAACAGAAATGTAGAAATTTTTGCAAATTTATTAAAAAAGAAAAACTGAAATATTTTAACAATAAAGGTGTTAAAGCAGGCAAGTTCACTTTGGCACTCAACAGTCTCTAAAGACTACAAAGATTGATTATGGCACAGGACCAGATGTATTAAGAGAGAAATTTAGCACTATTTCATGTGTTTTATATTATTTTCATTTAGAACATAAAGTGAAAATAATATTTTCTCATTTATTTGAAAAGAAAATAATGTTCAAAGTTCACTGTTTACTGTTACTAGTTATAAAATCACCTATTAATGGTGGGAAAGGGATAATTACATTTTTGTCCATAGATGTGGAACAGAAAACTTCTCACTTTGGAACATAGCAAGTGTACTCTAAAAACTAGCAAAAATAGTCAAGTACAAAATATAACAATGTCAGGATTCCCATTCCTGGTGTTAAATCATCTGTATTAACAGCTTGTGGTTTTATCTAGAGAAACATGCCAAGTCTCTGCAGTATAACGAGTGTTTGTATGTAAGTTATACAAGAAGACTAAAGGTACTACTGTCACACTAAGCGATCGTACCAGCGATCACGACGACACGACCTGGCGAGATCGTTGGTATGATCGCTATATGGTCGCTAGTTAGCTTCCAATCAGGAAGATCTCATAAACAACACATCAGCGATCAGCGATCTGTATAACGACCTCGGCGGTCGTTGGGACCTGTCACACAGCATGTATTGTTAAAGATCCTGACCTCGATAGGCGTGATTGAGCGCAACCTTTTCAAAGCCCCTCAGCACAGATTGGTGGTCACTGTATGTCATATGTCACAGCTCTCGCTTAGTGATTGGATGTCCGCGTCATAAGAGACGACGCAAGTGGTTCATACGAATTTCCAGCATCATTCCATACTGCGTCCAGCTAGCCTTCTGCTTTGCAGCTACTGCGATCCAGTCTACGCCGCTATTGCGTTTGCCCCGGATTCATTTTTTCAGGAACCCAAAAATGTCTTGTATAAATGGCAAAGATGAAGTACTGTAGCGACTCTGACAGGATCGCAAAACCCCACACACGATAGTATCCTCACAACAACGCACTAGATTTTGTGGCCACCAATCGGAGCTGAGGGGCGTTAAAACCTAGTCCCGCCTGCACCGCTGACATGAGTCACCAACGAGGTCGCTCGTCATTCATAAAGGGTGTCAAACTCAGCGATTCAGGCTCACCAGCGGGATGCCAACGATCAAAAAGCGGTCCAGAATGTTCGTGCACGATCAGCGACATCGCAGCAGGGGCCACATCGCTGCTACATGTCCCACACAGCGACGTTGCTGACGATGTCGCTGCTGGTCATAAAATCGCTGTCGCTTAAGCGATATCGCTAGCGATCTCGCCTAGTGTGACAGTACCTTAAGCAAGCATTGATGTTGATCTTGCAAACATAAGTTGTAACTGTTGAAGAAATAAAGAAATCATTAAAGAAAAAGAACAAACAAGAGATGTATGAAATATTGTAGTGATTTCATCAAACAACAGGTGTCCTGGGTTTATTATGTATTTATTAAGTATGTATTAGACTAAATCTGGTATTTCTTATTGTCTTTTTGACCCCTAACGCTATGAGATTCAGTTAATTTATGCAACAGTTTAAAGTGAATGTATCACTAGAATACTCTTCCACTTGTAGCCACTAAAAATACAGCAGACTTTTATGAATCCGCTAAATATTTGAAGAGATAGCAATCATCAACCATGGGTGTGGAATTTGGTTTAAAGACTGAGGGACAAAGCTCCTCATTGTCATGATTCCATCATTCAGTGTCTTAAGAGCGCTGTGAGTGACAGCTTAAATGCCTTATAGGATCAGGGGCATAATGATCTATGTATTGTGACTGACAGCCCAGCTTTCCAATCTGGCCAGGTCTGTGGGGTTTCCTCCAGTTGTCACCCATTCTGAGTCATTACCTAGCTATTTAGCTGGTTAGTAATGATTAGAACATTGTCAGTTTAGCTTAGGTCAAGTGGTCTGAGATCTTATATTCTGATCTTTGTTGCCCAACCCTGGATTTGCATTTGACCATCCATATGCCAAGCCCCTTTGTCTTGATCTGCTACCTTCTTGGAATTCTGACCCCAGACTGTGACCTGACTACACCTTTGCTCACCTTTCTGTTTATGACGTACCCCCTTGGCTTATGACTTCAGACTCCATGACTTCCCTGACTCACAGCTTGTCCATAAGAAGTGACTCAGTGTCACACTCATGTATACAGGTTTTTGGGGCTGTATTTAACCAAATGTAATAATGTTTCTTCTGTTGTTTGGTCTACTTGTCTATTGAGCCTATCACCATAATAGCCTACATCATTTTGTGGCGACGGATTTGCTTTAATTATAATGCTAATAATAATGATATCTAATCATTGACTTAACTGGATAGTCATTGGACCTTTAAAAATCTAAATCAGCATGTATTTAGGGCCAATTATTCATTAGGTACAAGAGAGCCGAGGGTCGGACATATCATTGGTGCAATCTGTGCAGTTGTACAGGGGCCCAAGAGGTAAGAGGGCCATTTTCCATTTACAATGCAGGTGGAATTGTGCATTATGATGAGCGAATGGACTGCAAAGAGTCCATATTTTGTTCTTGCACAGGGAACCTCTTCTCTCTGTGTCTTCCAGAGAAAAAGTCTATACCTGTCTGGATTTCAATAGGCGTTGAAAAAATAGAGTTCATTCAAAACATATAGACATGTAATGATGAGCTTCTCTTAAAGGGGTGTCCATGTTTGGTAAAAAAAAGTCCACAGTCACTCTGACTTCTGAATCCTCACAGCTTGCTGCAGAATTCTCTGTTGCTGGTGCCACACGCTGCTAATCATGTGACCACAAGTATGCGATATGACATGATTGGTTTTACCAAATAGTGTACTGGAAAACGGGAAAAAAATTCAAAGTCCGGTGAAATTGCAAAAAAAGTGCAATTCTACAATGTTTTTTTTTCACCATTTACTAAATGGTAAAACTGTCATTATGATTTTCCAGGTCATTGTGAGTTCGTTGATACCAAGCATGTGTAGGTTCTCATAGCGATCCAGACATGGGCGCCATTGGGCGTGGTTCTTCCGGCATGTGCATGTTAAGTGCCACTGTCAGATCAGCTGATCTGATCAGCTCATAAAAAAAATAAAGAAACAGCGCTCCATCCAGGTGTAGTAGAAAAAGAAAAAAGTTTATTCCGCCATAAATGAGCGACGTTTCGACCTACATTAGGTCTTTGTCAAGCATATCAAAACAGTAAAAGGGCCTTAAATAGTATAGGTGCCCAGCATGCACCAATCACTATCAAGCCACAACCTACCTACACATCATATATCACATAATACAAATAACAAACATCACATATACATAAAATCCATATCAGTTAAAGTGCATATAATATCCAAATATGCAGTCACAAAAATAGCACAGATTACATAGATCGATTCCATACTAGGCACAATATCAACAAAGTTGCTGTATCTCCGTTGTCATAGTAATCTTCACCCAATCCCTGGGTTGATTTCCCAACCATTGAGAGACGTCATAGGGATCTCCCAATCATAAAGACCTAGAGAAAGGTGCCAAAAAGAAAGAGGACCTATCCATGGTCATCTCCTAACTTAATGCAGACTAGCTTACCAATCCCGTTCACGCTACCAAACATAGGATGCGACTCCGTCACCAGCCAGTGTTGTGAATCCCAGATGCATGGTCAGACCACACGTGACACAGGAGTTTACAGCCCAAGTGCACAGGCGTGCAGCGTCATCAGGGGAGGCTCCGGCACATGACCGGAAAACTATCCCAACTCAGACCGCACAACATCCACGTCACTGGTCAGCGACACCCCGCACGTGTAAGGCCTCTTTCACACTTCAGTCGTTTGGCGTCAGTTATAATCCGCCAAAGTGTGAAAAAAGCGGATCCGCCAGAAAAGTTGCAAAACGGATCCGTTTTCAGACGGATCCGTCATGAACTTTTCAACCTGGAAAATGCATGGTACGCATGTCTGGCACGGAGGAAAGAGAGAGAGAGAGACCCCGGACAGTGTTCTCAGTATTTTCTATGGAAGGAACGGATACGCTGGCGGATTCCGTCAAAAATGGATGGCAACGGATCCGCCACCCATAGGCGCTCATTATACAAAATGGCGGACGAGGCGGATCCGTCATAGTCCGCCATTTTGACGCACACAAAAAACATTGCATTGAACGTTTTCAAAAAAAGGTGGACGCCAAATTTATGACGGATCCGTCAAAAGACGGATCTAACGGACGACCATCCGTCAAAATCCGTCACTAATGCAAGTCAATGGGAAAAAAGCGGATCCGCCAAAAAAAAATGGAGGATCCGTTTTTTTCACACTTTGGCAGATTTTGACTGACGTCGCATGACTGAAGTGTGAAAGAGGCCTAATCAGAACAAGTCACCCAGCCAATGCCAACCAAGCGTGCAAGCGCAGCTAAACCTTCTTGTTCCATAGAAAAAATGTGTCGATCTTCACAATAAACAAAGTACAAGGCTAGGAAGCCTACACCATTCACTAGAGCCCACAATAATTGGAAAATATCCATTGCAATAAATTTTTATTGATCTCATGAGTGCCGAAGAAAAGGAAACAAAATAGAAAAAATAAAAAAACATAACAAAAGACAACAAAGACAGTCAGGGGCAAGAGGAGGGAGAGAGAACAATCATACTATACGCATATAATGATCAATCAATATAGAAATCTTTAATGAAGTCCTCACATCACTCTCTCCTCGTGTCCACCGACAGCCATAATGCGGTCCTAAAAATATAAAATAAAAATACTGATAAAAAAAAAACAAAAAACCAATGATGAAAACCAAAGTAAGAGAGGGGTAATAAATTCACTATGTATTATAAGCTGATAGATTAAAGTCTAAATTTAGACATCTCTGCTGTAGAGAATACAACATATATAGATCCATCTTGCTTCCTTCTTTTTTAATATCTTCAATCTATCACCACCTCTCCTCTGCATCGGCACACTATCAATGACTCTGAACCTCAATTGGTTCACCGAATCCCTGCTCTCTATAAAGTGCTTAGGAACCGGCAATTCTGTAAGCCCTGTTCTGATGGTACTCTTATGCTTACTAATACAAGCCCTTACTTCCATGGTGGTCTCTCCTACATATGTTAATCCACAGGGGCACACAATCATATATACTACATAGCTGGATGTACAAGTATATCTGTCTTTCAACAAAATCTTCCTCCTAGTATGGGGATGATAAAAGAATTCCCCCTTTAGCATATTATTACAGCAAGCACAACCAAGACAAGGGAAATTCCCATGTCGAGGAGTGCTCAATGTTCTTTGAATAGAGGACCTTGTGGTACCAATATCAGATTTGACCAGCCTATCCTTCAAATTGTGCCCCCTTCTAAAAGACATCATAGGTTGGGATTCAAATTCAGGAACAGAGGGTAACCCATGATGTAATAGGGTCCAATGTTTTTTCAAAATCATACCAATACAATTACTCACTGGATTATAGGTGGATACAAAAGGAATACGCTTACATGACTGTTTCGTACACGTTCTATTACGAGTGTTCTCACGTGATAAATTTAAGGCCTTCTCCTTATATCTGAGTACCTCTCTCCTAGGATACCCCCTAGCTATAAATTTAGAACACATCTCATCCAATCTTCAATCCACAATGTCTTCATCAGCCACTATTCTCCAAACCCTTAACAATTGGGTCCATGGTAGTGAGCTCACCATCTCCTTGGATGGTTGCTGTCAAACAGCAACAGACCATTCCTATCTGTGTTCTTTACAAATATGTCAGTTTTAAGTTTCTGACCATCCTTATACACCAACGTGTCCAAAAATTGTATCTGGGTAAATGAATGTGTAAGGGTAAATTGTAACTCAGGATAAATTTGATTAAATTCTAAATGAAAATTACATAATTCCTCAGAATTACCATCCCATATTAGAAAAATGTCATCAATATAGCGCCACCAGGCTCAGACATGGCGCCAGAGGATGGAATTATACACAAACCTGCTCTCGAATACCTGATAATCTGATCAGCTGTCATGTGTCAGAAAAGCTGCGGGCTTATCGCCAGAGCCAGCACCAAACAGGAGGAGGCACTCAATGACAGACACTGCATGTCATTGGGTGTTAAGGAACTAAGCACTGAAAATTAATTAAATTTGTCTGTATCTGGCAACAGTAAGGTTTTACTTGGATTTTATTCTTCAGTCTGTTTTTTTATTTACTTTTGCTTTCTTTCTTTCTTTCTGTAACATTCATGTTAGACTTAAGCACATGCAATTATTGACTTTGTAAAGTTCATGTTAAATATTATTATTACATTTTATCACCATATGGGTAATGTTTTTTGCTGGTGGGTTAGTGATGAGGGAGTAATAAGGTGCTAGCAGAGGCGTAGCTAGGGTTTCGGTTTAGGGGGGGCGAAAC
>VIAB01002460.1:20690-32392 GCA_009801035.1 Oophaga pumilio
GGAGGCTGGTATACAAAATGGCGACGTCCCTTTCCTTACAGCGACCCAACTGTGATTGAGTGAAACTTTAGTACAGGTAGGTCTTGTGGTTTCTCCAACCAATGAACTAGTGTTTGGCTGTAGAGAGATGATCAGATGTTACCAGCTCTTTGCTGGGAGCCTTTGGTGAGCCACACCATATTTAACCACCCAGCAGTCTACTGCAATCTGCTAGTTGTACTTACCTTGGTTCATTATTAGGTTATGTTCACATCATGTTTTATCCATTCTGTTGTGGGTTTATGTCTGAAGCTGTGAAAAATAGATTTCAAACATTTGCGCTGATGGGGCCATTGGCTTCAATGATGCCCACGGTGTCACATTGTGCTCTGCCGGTCATTGTTTTTGGCAGTATCCACCTATTTGAAGCAGTCAGCTACATTTTGGTACCCACTTCAAGTAGTTGGATACTGATGAAAATGATGTATGATATAGCATACAGAGACTCCACTTGCATCATTACAAAGATCCTGCTAGTCGTGTACAAGTCCGGACAGTTACCTATAAGGGTTCGTTCTCAAGACCGCATTTTCTGTCCAAGAAAAAATGGAGCAATGCAGATGAGCATTGAGATGAACTATCCGTGTCTGAAAAAAATAATTTGTAACATGCACTAGTTTCTCCTGTAAATTGAATGAGACACACTCACTCAAGTCTATGGGAGCGTAAAAAAATAAATCGGGGGCCATATAGAACCAGATTTTTACGGATACATTGAAATTCTGTAACGTAGGAAACTGTAAATGATTAATAGCTGCTGCTGTAAAAAAAAAAACAAATTGCCCTCAAACTTTTTATACAGTTGTATGAACCTGCCCTGAAACAGAAAATGGCAGGTAGGAAGTCTATATTGGTTTCAAATGGGAGTAACAAACTGCCCAGGACTGTCATCATACACTATATATGTCAGAAATTGTAGAATTCTACAATTTCTGACATACTCCGGGTTGAACTCTTTGTATACTTAGGGTGGTGCCCTCCACTTTGCTTGTTTCATACACTATATATGTGTAGCAGTGGCTGAAACATTTCATTTTATTTTTCAGAAAAAGTTTAAAATAACATGGTCCCATGATATTGCATTCCTAATGATTGACTGGGCACCAAAAGCCACGTTCCACTGGAGCCTGGAGGATATTTCATTGGCACTATGATTAGTTATATTCTGGAGGAGTTTGGCTTGTTGAAGGAATCCACCTCAGAGAGATCCTTGCACTCTTGTTTTAGTAGCCTCAAGCAGTATATGAAATGGAAAGACCAACATAGGAGGAGGCTTCTAATCTCCAAATGTTATCTTCCTCAAGGTGGTGATTCTCAAGTGCTTTTCCTATCAAATACTTCATCTAAGTGGCTTCTTCACACCTGTGGAGGAGAGGAATCATTTTACCTTGTGACTATAAAGGAGGTTTGTTTGTGCTAGAAGATAAAGTGTTAACCCTTCCACAGCAAATGACTTCTTTTTCAGATAGGAATCTTAAGAACTGGAGGAAGCATTCCTCAAACTCCACAGGATTATTGCAGATCTTCCATGTTTATCACAGTGAAAGACCCTCAGAAAAGAGTGCTCGCTAGTGTTGATCGAGAGCCGAAATGCTCAAGTGCTCGGTACTCAAATCGATGCTCGGACGTGCTCGACTCGAGTAGTGAGCATGATGGAAATGAAAGTGAAACTCGAGCATTTTTCTGGAGGATGGACGGTCCTCTCTCTATCGAGTTCTACAACTCACAAAGAGTCCGGCTGACAGAGAAGACCCAATGTCCCCAGCACAAGGCACAGATGATTCAAATGAGCTTCTTATGGGGACTCGAGCACCCTGATGTTCGATTGAGTATCAAGTAGTGCCGGGCACCTCGCCCATCACTAGAGCTCACCTATACCGGGCAGCACAAGACTACCATGTACTAGTGAATAACATTTTATTTCCTTACATCCTTGCAAAGAAAAATGTATCACACCTATTGTTATCAAGTTCAAAATGAATTGTAGTGCCAGTGACGATATTCCAATTTTAGGCTAAGTTCCCACAATGATTTTTTTGATGCTTTGTATTTTCGCTGTGCAAAAAACGCAGCATCCTGGAGATCCATCAAAGTGGATGGGATTTATAGAGATCTCATCCATTGTGCTTTTATTATTATTTTTTTTCTCACAGGATAAACTGACCTGTGTTACATTTTCTTTATTCGGCTACATGCCAATTCTCTTCAGAGTACGCTGAGTTTTATTAGCTGATTTATTTCCACTAGAATTGCATTACAAGCGGAAAATCTTCAATTAAAAAATGCATCTGCGTTTATAGTGCATGTCCGCTGCAGAAACCTACTAAAAATGCATGCAACCCACAAATAAAAATACACATGTATGGGTATGTGAACACGTTAAGTATTTGCTGTATTTTTGTCACATTTTTTTCTGCAGTTTGGTCAAAAAGACTGAAAATTTCCTAATGACAACAAAGTGAATGAGATTTCTGAAATCTCATGCCCATGATACTTTTTTCCTTGCAGATTTGAAGCCGCTCCAAATCTGCAGTTTGACAATTCTTTCAACGTTTTTTTTCAGAAGATTTCACTCATAATGACAAGAAAAAAATAAACAAAAACAAAGCAAAAATGCTCTTTTTTATGCAGCAATTTTCCTGCAAAAGGCCCATTTTTGATGTAGAAATGTCTATACCAAATAATGTAAGCACATACCCTATTACTGGGTCACAGAAAATATGAGCCCTTTTTGCCATGGCCCATTATCGTTTTTGCTCTTTTTTTTTTTCCTCCTGTTCTTTCAGGTTAGTGAAGTGCAATATTTGGCATAAGAAATAATTTGATCGCTTATTCTATATACTAAACAAATCATATAAAGTATCACTTGCTTATGGGGGGTTCACATTGAGTTTGTTTGCATTTCACTTATCAGTGGATTGATCAGGGCTTACGGATGAAACTATGTAAACTGGATTTCAGGCGTATGCACCGATGAGGCCGTTGTCTTTATTGATGCAGACTGGGTCACTGTATGCAGTGTTGGACATGATTTTCTAACTATTTTGAGGCAGACACTAAAATGCAGTCAACTGCGTATTTATGCCCAACTCAAATAGACGGGTACGTCCAAAAATTATGCTCGACAGAGCACACAGTGAATCCGTATTTTTCCATATTATTCATGCACAATTAAAATGACATCCATTAATCCGTTCATGAAGCGGCCAATTTCCACTTCTGCATTTTAATTTTTTTTCTCCCCTTCTTCCAGGGCCATAACTTTTTTTTTATTCTTTGTGTACATACACATATGAGGGATTGTTTTATGCTGGATGGGTTGTACTTTTGAATGACCCCATTCATTTTATCACATAATGTGCTGGAAAACATGAAAAAAAAATTTGAGCGGGGATGGAGAATTGTGAAAAAAATGCAATTCTGACATTGTTTTTTCGGCACTGTTTTTACGGTATACATAGGGTGGTTAAAATGACCTATTAATACGATTCTCTTCATCAGCACAAATACGGTGATACCAAACATGTCCAGTTTATTTGTTATTATTTTAGTGATGAAAAAAATCAGAAGTTTGAAAAAAAATGTTTTTGGGTTGTGTCGCAATTTTCTAAGATACATAACCTTTTTCATTTTTCAATTGATGGAGCTGTATGACCACTTATTTTCGCGGAACGAGAAGACATTTTTACTAATAGCATTTTGGGATAGATATGACGTTTTGATCACTTGCTATGTCATATTTTGTGATATTGCATTGACCAATAAAAACATCATTTTGGCGTTCTTTAATTTTTTTTCATCTATGGTATTTACTGATCGGGTCAATTGTTTTTAGATTTTGATAGATTGGAACTTTATGAATGCAGCAATACCATGTGAATTTTTTTAATTAACTTTATTTTCATTGTGCAAAAAGGGGGGTGATTTGATCTTATGTTTTTTAATTTTTTTTCATATATTTTTTTTACTTTTCACTATTTTTGTTAGTTCCTGTAGGGGTCTTAAAGCTGCAATTGTCTGATCGCTTGTGCTATATACAACAATGCCATAGCATTGCTGTATATAGCAAAAATCACACTCTTTTGAAGTTCGGCCACAGGCTGGGTTTCAAGGGATCTCTGTAATGACAAGCATGGAGGTCTTCAACAGACGCCCCCTCTACCGGCTTTCATAGCTACGCATCAGCGACTCACGATCACATCACAGACTCGCTGATGGGCAAGTAAAATGACATGCCAGCGCATGGTTAATGCCGAAGTCAGATTATGACAATATGAAGCAGGAATGGATCAAGATGGGTGGTGGTCCCTAAGCAAATCATATACCCTCCTCTACATTAAAATTGCAACATTGCAACACATTCTTAGGTTCAAATCATATGGCATTTTTGCTGATGTTCGTTTGTCCTGTCGGAGCTTCCGCCCAAACCAACCGGAAACAGGATTCGGACGTATGCTCGGACAGTGTCAACGTGTGCTCTGATGTGCATAACTTTCGGGCATAAACACCTACTAGAGGCAGTCACTCGGACGCAGTCTACTATGTCTGGGTGTCCCCCTCTAGTAGTATTATTCTGTGGTGGACAACACTTAAGAACCAGACAAAGGTGCCGATCAGGTGATCAGAGGAGAAGGGTGTTGGCCTCAGAAATCAGAGCATGTCTCAAGGAGCCCTCCTCCTCTTCTTCTCACACTTGTAATTTTGTCAGCTAGACCTCACATTTAAGTAGTACCTGGTTGATGTCATTATCATCATCTTCGTCATCCACCACTAATGCTTTTCATACTCAAAGTACGCTTACTCCTACTTTTACATTGCACCAATCAATATCTTTCCTTGATTGTGTGTAAAGGAAACAGGCATACGCCCTCAGTCATTCACTTGTGTGCTAGCTAGTCTCTCACGTGATCAAGTTGTTAGTTATGCAGTTGCTGCCACACCACCTGTGGAGTTGGCTGCCTATTAAGAAATAATAGCTAGTGTTCAGCCTTGCTGGAAGATACTCAACCACTATTATTTCTTGCAGAAAAGAGTGCCTGCTCTCTGCTCTCATGTGCAAGAAAACAAATGCCAATAGGCCACTCTCACAACTTGTTTTTGAGTTCCAAAGTTCACTTGATCATAGACATCTGGTCAAGCATAATACATGAGTTTCTCAGACCACTGGATGTATGTTTTGAGTGATAGTGATTCACGACCACAACCAGGAAAGTTGGTGAAGCTTCCAAACACTAACTTCATTCTTTTTATTCATGCAAAGTAAATTTCTACCAAGTGGAGTTACAGCTTGAAAACATGGGTGAGAGAAAGCAGACGAGTTGCTGTTGTCAAAACGGCAAATCTAACACTGGCTCAATGTCCATCGACTGCAGCTTGAAATTGTCGTGACAAATCCCTGAACACTGCATTTCAGTCAGGCAAACTAATTTATGCTTCCTGCATGTCACCCATCCTGAATTTAAATATGCAACATTTCTTCCAGAAATAGAAATATATGATCATAAAGAACGTGGTAGCTATGGCCAGAAATACCATAAGTATGATCATTTCAACCATTTGTCCATGGCAAATCATGGCCTTCTGGCTTCGAAAAATAGAAAGGTTTGCCGGAGTGTTGCCTGATTTATGATGTTGCAGCCTGCTGGACTTTTTCATTGCATCTGAATGAGCAGTGTGTATCACTACCAAACTGCAGCATTAGTTACTTTGAGATTTGCTTTTAGCAGCTGATAAGAGACGCTTGTTACCTACTTAAATCCTGTGAGGTGGAGACAATATTTTTCAGTAGGAACAATTGTGGAAATTACAATGTCACCTCCCTCATATTTATCCTTGAAAAAACACTCAACAGAATGTAAGAAGGGCTGGACAAAGAACAGCAACTTTCATATGCTCATCTTAGCTCTGTGCTTATTGGGGACCCTTAAGGTCTATGTTACATGCTGCAGGATTTTGAGGAGTAGGGGGAAAAGTAGCAGTAGTAGAATGTGGAGCGGGACATAGACTTGGCAAAGACAGGGGATGACAACATTTGCCATGACAACCAACTGTCTCAATGAGGTGATGAAAATTAACCAACTGGTTGTCATAAGGATTTTTTTTGCAAGCAACACCAACTGTCAGGGCAGCATCAGGGTTTGTGGAATGCACAGATTCTTACACTCCTACTTGTAACTCCATTGATAGCTATTAACAGCGCAGAGTGACTTGAGTGTCGACTCTAAAGGTACTGCCACACTAAACTATCCCGCTAGCGATCACGATAACGACGCATACTAATGCGATCGCTAGCGGGATAGTTTCAATATCGCTAGTAGCGGCTTAACTTAGCGATGTCGTTAAGGACGCTATCGCGGTTAGCGATCTCCTTAACGACTTTAGCGGTACAAAAATACCGCTAAATCGCTAACAAAAAGGTGCCACACTCAGCGATATATACTTACCAGCGGGACGCCAACGATAAAAATAGGGTCCGGAACGATGAGAACGACGAACGAGATCACAGCAGGATCTCAGCAGGGGCCACGTCGCTGCTACATGCCACACAGAACAACGTCACTAACGAGATCGCTAAATAGTGACGTTTTTTAGCGATCTCGTTAGCGACGCTGTTTAGTGTGGCATACCCTTAAGAACTGCAGTAGCTAGGCAGGTTAGCAAGAGTTAATTTTTGCTGGGCTAAGATTGTTAATTGCCTTTGGTCACATGCTGTAGGAGAAGCAGTCATATCTACTACTTTTCTATTTAAACTGGCTTTGCTATGCAGTTAATGCCAGCTATAGTTATTCTACACTGACCCAGAGAAGTGGACACATCCTGGTTACTAGTGGTTATTCCAAAGTTGTTGAGAGCGCTGTTTGGTGAAGCCTTTCCTTTTTCCCTTGGTGTCTTTATTTTACTTTGCTGGCTCACAGGCTATACACTTTTGCTCTATTGTGTCTTTCCCTGTGAGAGTTCTGTGTGACTGTGCTTTTGTTTTGCCCTGTTTGCCTTGTCTTGTGTTCTCCCCATACACTTTACAGAATAGTGCTTCTCAGGAGCAAAGTGAGGAATGAAACCCCGGCATCTCCTCCTTCAGAAGTAATCCTGGGGACAGGAATAGCTAGGCACCCCTTGCCTGAGGAAAAGTATAGGAGCCTTATTGCTATCTCACATTTACACTGTGACACTGGTCCCGGGGTTGTGCTGGCAAACATGGCAAGCTGTATGTTGAAATGCTTGTGACAGGCATAGTGTTACCATTAAGCAAATAGATAACTATTTTATAACAATTGTCTTATACTGATGCTTTGAACGAAAAACAGCAAATTTTTTTCTGTCTTTTGAAAAAGGGTGTAAATTGGCTTATTACTAGGATAAGCCATTAAATGCTCTGCAAAGCTTTCATTGAGCAGATGCCAGTTGATCACACAATTGACCAGCAGACCCTTCTGAAATTCAACTAGACCCAATGGTCCACCACCTTTACCAGTGTTAGGGCTATAACAAGTACCCAAGGCAGCAGCAGCAGCAATATCTGCAGTATATTTGACATGAGGGACCTGATGTTTTATCTGCCAATGAAACAACCTGACACACTTCAGCAAATAGAGACACACCAGATTCAGGTATACTTAGACATTGTCCTTTCTCAGGTAGATACTCTGAGCCTTGATCCCATGGATGCTTATCAAACTGGTCCAGCTCCTGCCACTGGTCTAATCTGCTGTTATTAGTATTATTATTAATTATTATAGCTCCATTTATTGTTATTATTTATTTATATAGCGCCATTAATTCCATGGTGCTGTACATGAGAAGGGGTTACATACAAAGTTATAGATATCGTTTACAGTAAACAAATTTACAATGACAGACTGGTACAGAGGGGAGAGGACCCTGTCCTTGCGGACTTACATTCTACATTTATTCCATGGCGCTTTACATGCGAGGAGGGGTATACATAATAAAACAAGTACAGTAATCTTATGCTATGGGCTATTGCCATGTCCTGCCCTCAGTGTAATGTTGGAGAGGATATTCAGCACGGTGGATACCTTTGTCACACCAATGCGGACCAGGTTATCCACCGCAAGTGTGCAAAATCTTACTTTTGTCAAAATGAATTAAGTATGGATCAGTGCTGACTTTCATTGACCTACAGCTGATGCCAATAATTAAATTGGCCATACCATCTGTCTGCATGTCCACTGCCTGACTTCAATACAATTCTACCACCACTATTACTTATGGCCCATGTCCAGCCAGGCATTTACTCCCTGTCCACCATGTTATTTATACTACAATATTGCTGCTGACAGATGGCCCTACACTTTCAAATATCTCTTTGCCTCCCCTGTCATAATTCTCTATCATGCGGTCTCTGCCACTGCCACACATCTCCTGGCTGTCCACTGAGTTCTATAGTGATATACTGTACTGCTGCCAGGGCTGCTGTTTCTGCCCTATAACTGCCAGAAACGTTCTTGCCTGCCTTGTAATAATTCTCTACCATGCAGTTTCTGCTGCTGTCAATGCACAGACATGCCAGCCACGAATCTCCTGGCTTCCCACTGTATTTTTATAGTGCTATTCTGTACTGCTGCTGGGAAATATACCCTATTGACGGTACACAAACATGAAACAGTCCCCAAAAAGGCCAACATTTTTTAATGGATTATTTACATGTCATTACTTCTTAATTTGTAAATTTCCAGCGTGTTCATGTTCCCTAAAAATGGATAGTTTTTGAATGGGTTGGTAAAAAGCCTTTTTAATTGTTTAATCCACTGTGCCATGCGCTGGACTTACCTAGGAGGGGCATGACTAAGTGGCTACCCGTTTTTCACTGGAGTGCCTGATGGTTGAGTCAGTCTTGAGTTGCAGATAGCCACCAGGTACCACATCTATGCAGTCCCCGCTAATGAAGCTCCTGACCCCAGTGGTCAGGATTGCAGACAAGAACACAGGCTCAAAGTCACTGGCAGGGCAGGATTTAGATACTGGAACAGGCTTTGACAGTACAGAACTTTAACCAGGACTGACAGTGGTGCAGATTCAAGTATTGCTGGTGCGGCTTAAGGGATCAGGCATTGCCGATGTGGCTTCAAGGTTTAGATACCAACGACGCATCTTCAGGGCTCGGGTACCGCAGGTGAAGCTACAGGGCTCAGGGGCTGCCAATGCCGTTTAGGTTGAGGCACTGGCTGCACATGGACCAGGGGATTTGGGTTCAGAATTTCTCTCACATCCGACCTAACGTGTCTTAGGAAAGTTCTACCTTAAATCCCAAAGTGTTACTCAGACATCTCCCTATAGGGGAGGGTGCCTGAAATATCAGATGCCTCCCAGTTGTTAGCTGGGGGCAACTGAGAGAGTGCACACTGCTCCTTTAAGAGATGGGGAATGCTGCCAGGAGACCCATGCGCCAAATGCAGGCTCAGGGGACAGGAAGCCAGGGAATTAGACACCCTGTAGAGGGGCTGGAGCATTGAGCATGCCGGCATCCCTGCCGGGAGGGGGAGGAATCATGAAGGGACCTCGGCATAGGCGTTACACACTGAATATCACATTTTTGAGAAAATTCGGCAAAGTGGGTGAATTCAAAATTTCAAAAGATCTGCTCGCTTCCTATAAATATACTGTACAGTTAATAAATAAAAAGTTTAGAAAAGCTAAGGACTGCTACAACTCTACGGTTTCCTCTACTCCATTCAACTACAAGGCATTTTTGTGGCTGACATGTCTGTTTTTGTGGAGAGTGTTCATTGTTTGTTATTTTTTACACTTTGTCATAAGAGTTTTAGAGATTGTAGCTCAGAGAACACACACTGTGTATGTACACACAAAAGGCTTCCCAGCTACCACCCCACTTGGCTAATCTTTATGTCAAAGATCATTTAGCGTCTTAAATTACGTCTTTCAAGCACTTAGAACGGGTTTAAGTGACCACTTCACCATCATAAACATTTTAAATGCTGTCACTCACAGACCGCTGCTTGCACTTTTCTCTTGTTTATTTTTCTTTTTAATTATGGACAGAAACAGACAAATAGCCACTTCACTGAAATGTCTAAGGAGAATCCCAAGGTGCCATGTGCATTATGAGTAAACAAAGAACAAGCCAAACTATGCTTCCCTGACTGAGGATCCAACTTGGTGCTTTGTACATATGGCGTCAATTCAAGGAAACAAAAGAAAGCTATAATAGATGATTGATAGATGATAAATAGAAACCATGCACATAGCACAGCTACAGGTACAGATGTTATATGGAGGCACAAAGGGGATGATTCATCAAAGCCTTTACACCAAAAAAAAGTAAAAGCTCTGAAAATTCACATTTTTGCACAACACCGCGTTGATGCAGAGCTGGGAAGAGCCAGGGTGGGGTGATGACATGGCTATGCCCCTCATCGAATCCATCAATTCTGCTGGCATTTTGTGGAGCAGCGCTTTAACACTTATGACACTTACTAGAGGCTCCAAGCTCATTAAGCGGCATTCACCTCTTAATGAATTTGCTGCTGCATATTTGGTCAAGAATGGCGTTGCACAACTTTGCGTTAGTTTAGCCCCAAAGTCTCTAAACTTGCCTATTCAGATTTGGATTGCATGTGTTATTTTCCCTAGAAGCACTATCAATTTTGCATGAATTCATGAAAAATTATGGATTCATAGAGGAACAGTATGGGCTCATAGCAGCAAATTCCTACCTTGAAGAAGACCTAATAATAGGCACTAATTTGAAGTGTTCTTTTCATTTCATACAAAAACTATAAAAAAAAAAGCATAATCCCACATCACCACAATGTAAAACTCTTTTTGGTGAACAAGCCAGTCATATATATATATATATATTGGAACTGTCCAGATCCTCAGAATCTCTATAATTTACCTTCCAGGAAACTTTGTTTATGAGCATTCTGACTGCACTTTAAATGCAGGTACTTTTGTTCCCTCGCTTTCCAGCATGCATTGCTTCTGCCATTGTCCAATGGGTTGCCTGCCCCTAACTGAAAGCCCGAATATAATCAGTGTCTATGCTGGTTAGAGGTGGATTATACTTGACAACAGGCAGTGTATATCAAAACCAAAGAAATGAGTCGTACTATAATCTGGTATACATGCAAAGTGTAAGAGCATAATTGCACTCTGCCCATTTCACAGATAAAAGCAAAGAAAAAAAATGAGCATATGCCCTACAGCAAGTAAATAGTAATAGTACATGTAAATAACATGGGGTACCTAATTAATGCCATTTAGATTAAACAAAAAGCAGAAATGCCCTCCCACTAAGAAAAGGTGTACCCATCGAGACGGTCCTAACTTATCTCTAGTATTAAAATCTAACCTTGTGTCAAACGACCTCAATGTGAATAAGGGCAGACATGGGCAGGGTCTCCACAGATACCCATGTATGGGAAGCTATACAAGTGAAATACTTAGCTCAGAAAGGGGGAGGCCACAGCCCTCTTTGCACAAAGTACAAGAGATTGCGGCAAAATTAGTGCACAGCAAATTAATCCAGTGGCTGTCACATTGGCATGAGCTTTCAGGAGTAGGACTGCAACTGAACAAATTTGAACATTATCTATTTAGCACATTATCAAATGAGATTAAGTTGTAGGAAAGTGCATGGGTTGCAAATAAGGAAGCACACATCCTTACACAATATTCTAAAA
>VIAB01002460.1:96229-110543 GCA_009801035.1 Oophaga pumilio
CACTAGTCTGAAAGGGTTAAAAAAAACCACACACACATTAAGAACGAAGATTTAAAATGAAATAAACACACATTTTTGACATCTTTATTACACTCCCATTCCATTATCGAAGCTATCGATCTCCTAGGAAAAATCCAAAATAATAAAGCAACAATATATCCATACCTGTCTGCCATACAGTCAAGTCTCACGCTGCAATCCATCTGAAGGGGTTAAATAGTTTACAACTGGGAGCGGTGCTAAAGCGACCAGCCCAGCTGTAAACCATGGAGGAATGAAGGAAAGGCTGCCTGTGCAAGCTCCTCGCCTGACCGGAGATGAACTGATTAGCGTGGGAAAGTTTCTGAACATTTTCCCACGCTGGTGAGTTCACCTCAGGTCAGGTGCGGGGAGTTTGCGCAGCCTAAGTGATGTCAACGGTAGTCACTGAGGCTGCGCATACTCCCTGCCTGACCTGCGGTGAACTGACTGTGATTTTACAGTATAGTATAAAAAACGGATCCGTCGCACTAGTTTTTCACAATCTGCGACGGATTCGTCGATCCATCGAGCTAACGGATTGTAACTGACGGCAAAAAACTGATGTGTGAAAGTAGCCTTAATGAAACAATCATTGGTGCAACCAGTGCACATGTGCCGCACAGGGGCCCAAGAGGTAAGGGAACCCATTTTCACCTCTAAGTTGGAATTATGCATTATGAGCTCTTGGGCTGCAAAGGACCCATATATCGTTCTTGCACAGGGGCCTCTTCTCTCTGTGTCCACCAGTGAAATACTTTATATGGCACTGCACATACCAGAAAACGTTGCTGTTTCTTACTTTGTTACTTTGATATGTTATATATAGGTAGTAATAATAATAATAATATATCACATCTAAATAACTCATTCTTTTATGGAAGTACATGGAATTTTGTATCACACTAGATACAGACATACTTCCTTCTGTCACAGGTGCATTTTGTGTACTTTCTGTATTTAATTCAATTTCAGGCTCCCATCCAAGAGGTAAGAAGTGCAGGGACTGCCTGCTGTGTGATCATTTTTAATTTTAAAAGTGAGAAAGGAAGAAGCCTCCAGGAACCATGGAACGAATATATTAGTAATTAAGATTTGAAGTTTCCTTCCCTTTGACTCAATCAAATATGTTTACCTGTAAAAGGAACCGCCAGTGAAACTTTTCTAGATGAGTTTCCATCCATGTAGTGTAACAGTAGAGGGCGGTTCAGTAGGTGGCTCATTACAGAGGCACCTATGGTCTTCATAGACATGCACGTACAAGATTTGGCTTGGGGCCCCTGATAAGGTTTAACAGTGCACCATGGTTTTCATCTGACGCTTTTTAATAATAATCTAAATTGTAGGATACCGATATCACCGTGACAAATGAAAAATTACTAGACCTGGCAAATCCACCAACAATACCTTCTAAATCACTGCATCAATTCGATTTCCTATATGTGCTTATTACAAAGCGCTTGTTGTCAAACACACTTGATAAGTCCTTGTGGAACTGACTAAGTAAGGACAACAATTGGCCAGGTTCTCATTTCAGCTCAATCATCTGAGAACCGTTCTGTAGAACGCCACCACAAGGCTTGGATTACCTGTTATACTTATTGTTTACCTGCCTATTTTCTCCTTCGAGTCAATTCTCTTTACAGTTAAAACGACTTGTTGATGACAATGACAACAAGCTGTTCCATAAGGGCGGCATTTTTGCCTATTTTACCATAGTATTCATCTATGTCTTTTTTTCCATGGTCTCTTTCATTTCTTATGTTTCTGAGAATTTTCTCCCCTAGCCAGATGTTATCCGCTTTTGTTTCTCTGCTGCGAGCATAAACATTATAATCACATACAGACAACAGCACAGCTACAATATTTAGAAAACATTTTTCACACCTCCTTATTAAGAGAGATTATGACTCATAGCTTTGCCATTGTCTCAGCCAGCCTCCTCGCAGCAGACAGCCCCAGAACGACATCTGAAAACACGCTGGAGATGGAGGAAAGCTCGCAGACCTGAAACCGCTACACTATTGTTTATGCTTATTAGCCTATACAACATTTATGTCCTTTTATTTCTGTGAACACTATGTATTACCGACATGTAGAGCTGGACCTAGCCTTCATCATGACTGGCAGAGCAAATGAAATGTCTCATTTTCACATTTTGTTTAGTAGGAACAGAGTAATTGTAAATAAAATAAAACAGTACAGGAAAAACTAGTGGTGCTAACGGCAATCCGTGAGTTAATTACTTCCATTTTTAAATCTTTATTTTCAGTCTGACAATAGGATTATGGCTAATTGGCATTAAAGCATTTTTTTGGTCTTAAGCTACAAGTCTGAAGACTGTGGACTTTTGAATCCTCACATTGTGCACTTCACACTCTCGAGGTTCGCCAGCACCAAGAGAGGGCAGTCATATAACCACAAGTATGCGATTTTCATACTTCCTGCCACATTCCGACTAGACTTGCATATTTCTGGCCACATTCTGACTAGACTTGCAGACTGCCAGCCACATTATGACTAGACTTGCATAATTTCAGCCATATTACGACTAGACTAGCATACTTCCGGCCACATTACTGCTAGACTTGCATACTTCCGGCCACATTGCGACTAGACTTGCATACTTCTGGTCACATTCTGATTAGACTTGCATACTTCTGGCCACATTCTGACTAGACTTGCATACTTCCGGCCACATTGCGACTAGACTTGCATACTTCTGGCCACCTTCTGATTAGACTTGCATACTTCCGGCCACATTCTGACTAGACTTGCATACTTCCGGCCACATTGCGACTAGACTTGCATACTTCCGGCCAAATTACGACTAGACTTGCATAATTCCGTCCACATTATGACTAGACTTGCATAATCCAGGCACATTACGATTATACTTGCATACTTCCAGCCACATTTCAGATAGACATGTCCGGCCTCTCTCACTACACTTGTGTGGTGCCCCTGAGGTCCAGTCGCCACAGAGGTACTGATTCTCAGTCGGAGGTGTGCTGCTTCGCTCTTGGGTAAGGAGGGGACATCACGCAGAACCCACAAACTTACTTCCAACACCAGATCTCTCAGGACCCGGGAAGTGCTAGGTAGAGGGTGTGGGTGGAGAAAAGTAGAGAAGGGGAGAAGCTTAGTGAGTAGTCTGGGAGATCACAGGTAGTGTGACAGTCAGAGCTTGGGAGGAGAGCTGAGAGGAGCTCAGGAGAGGAGCTGAAGGGAGTGACAGTTAGTTAAAGGAAGCAGTTGGTGCTGGGGACTTGAGCATAGAGGAGCTCATCCCTGGACCAGAGCACAGTGGAGAGAAAAGAAAGACAGAAGAGACAGAGAGAAAGAACCTTCAGTGAGAGAGAGGAAGAAGTGGTCTTAGGGGCACAGGAAGTGAGGAATCCACCCGTGGGGCCAGAATCCACGCTGACCGTAGTCGGGTGGAGGGACCAGGTCTCAGTAAGGGGACTGGGCCCAGTTATGTGGAGAAACTAAAGACTCAGCTAGCTAACCGGAGGCTGCAGTATCTTTATGTGCTACAGTCACATCTGCACACATTCACTGAAAAGGCAGCCAGATAGGACCAAAGGGACCTAGAGAATGTCAACTGATAAGATCCGAGGCTGCTGGCTTGGGACACTGTGTGAAGGCGCAAGGCAGGAGAGGAGGGAAACAGCACAGGGAGATGGCCAGGCAAAGAATATCTGAAGGGGGTTCTGACACGGTGTACCCCAAATTACCTGAGAGCTGTCTAGACCACCTACCTGGAGGACACAGCAACCTGCCTGGGGATTGTAACCAAGAACTGTGAGTAAACTGAAGAGACTGCACCCTGCTTTGTCCTCAGAATTATTTACTGCGTCATCTGCCCTGCCCCACATCCACCACCATCATCTTCTACATCTTAACTGCCCTGGTGCTTAGCTCTATCCGTGGAGAGCTGTAACAACTCTGCTGCATCACCAACAGCCCCAGCGGTCTCTTAAGCAGCATAGGCTAACACCTTTATTGCCGAATACCATGGATGGCGTCACAAACTAATTTCCCCACAAACTACCCCATCATCATCTTTGACACTTTTATTGGACGCCCAGGGCCACGGACCGGGTTGCTGCTGCCGTGACACTTCCCCTTTAAGAACCACCCGGCCATATACCGAGTACCCCACGGCCCTTGGGGGCGCTCCACTTGCATTGTTCAAGAACGAGCACGTCTTGTTGGCACGTGACCACATGAATGCAAATCACATACTTGAGGTTGAGCACCCTCCCCCAACACTGAAGAATCCTCACTGTGTATAGAGTGCGCAATGTGAGGATTCACAAGTTTGCAGTCACATAAAGTGACTTCAAACTTGCTCCTGAGGAATGGAAAATCCCTCTAATATATAAGACACTATGTGTCATAGTAGCACCTGTGTAAACTACCTAATGGTGTAACAGAGGGTGTAATCATTCTTGCAGTGTTCAGAGTTGCAAAAGTTGATGGTTTTCACTGCTTAAAAAACAAAGCATGCCTGAAAAACTGTGACTGGGATGCCATAAATCTCATACAATTGCCATGTAAGAAGCAATTTCATTTTGAGTATGGACCCTTTCGGACATCCACGATTATCGGTCTCATCTTGGATCACAATGTGTAATGGGATGAAGGAGTATCACTGCTTCGCCCTGCCCCTTAAGTGCTCTTAATGTATATATTGATAATGGTTGTAAATATTTTGGTGGTACTGCTACATGGGAACATGTATTACCACGCATAGCAATGGTATTGCCTCATCTCCTATTGTGTTACCATTATGTGTATAATAATTGCATATGTCTTGCGTTTCTTCTGTATAATATTGCATTATATAATGTGACTTATGTTCTTTGTCATGTACAGTTTAGGGAAAGCGAACTGCATCCTTTTGGGACAATAGACGAGGGCACTTTAGTATGTAGTTTCTACATACTTGGGGTAAGTGTAGTTCTGTTGTGGGCCACTAGGTGGGGGTATACTAGTGGGCCTTGGTAGGTATAGCAGATAGGAAGTTCATATAGGGTTAAGTGTAAGAGGGGCTGCCAGGTAGTAAAAGTTTCTAGGAAGTTAGTTCAGATGGGGCCAGTGTGCTCAATTGTCCACATGGACTTGGGCCCAGACAACCGGCAGCCACACAATGTTTAAGTGCTGCAGCCCACATTACCCACGGCCGCTGCATAGTCTCGCAGTGGGCCCTTACAGAGAAGAAAGATGTGGTGTCTTACTACCTGGGCCAATGCTTTTAGGGCAAAAGTTGGCTGGACTAAGGAAATGAAAGGAAATGAAGGGAGCTGGAGCTTCGATGAGTTCGGTACAGACGGGCCAGATGCTTCACCAGGGGCCACCAAACGTAGTGATTGATTAATTCAGTTCCGGGGCGAAGCAGGCTGAAGGAAGTGTCATTATAGTGAGGTCAGGCCTGGAATTAACCAATGGATGCTTGGATTTGGAGTCACACACAAAATGTAATGTCCTTAAAACAAGTCAGAATGATGCTCAGTAGTGTGTGCAGCCTCCATGTGCCTATATGACCTCCCTACAACGCCTGGGCATGCTCCTGATGAGGCGGCGGATAGTCTCCTGTGTGATCTTCTCCCAGACCTGGACTAAAGCATCCGCCAACTTCTGAACAATCTGTGGTGCAATGTGACGTTGGTGGATGGAGTAAGACATTATGTCCCAGATGTGCTCAATCGGATTCAGTTCTGGGGAATGGGTGGGCCAGTCCATTGCTTCAATGCCTTCATCTTGCAGGAATTGCTGACACACTCCAGCCACATGAGGTCTGGCATTGTCCTGCATTAGGAGGAATCCAGTGCCAACTGCACCAGCATATGGTCTCACAAGGGGTCTGAGGATCTCATCACTGGCGAGCACATGGAGGGCTGTGCGGCCCTCGAAAGAAATGCCACCCCACAACATTATTGACCCACTGCCAAACTGGTCATGCTGAAGGATGTTGCAGGTGTAAAGGGTTGGCCGAGGGGTGAACTTCCTGGGAGCAGCTGCATTCTTCACTCAACTTACCTCTATTTTCCTGGGGTATTCTTCCCCCGTGACAGAGTATACAAAATAATTAGAGTCAGAGTCCAGAATCACGTTAAACAGTTCTGCTTTATTTTCCTCCAGACACAGCACATCCAAAACACCATTAGCACGTCTTATACGGTACCAGCAGTACGTTTTCCACAACTCCGCTTCTTCTCTTCTACTACACCAGAATGGACCACAAAGTATTGACGGGACGGCACTTCGATCTCTTTCCCTGGAGACACTTCAATCCAGTATAGAAATACACATTTACTAGGTCATCCACCCCTCTCTGGTTATCCTGCCAGGATACTTGCTGATGGCCCACTCACTACTACGCTCATGCACGCACACTTCTTCTGAGCGTTCCCACAGTGGATCTTCCACTGGCCTCTGCTACGTCAGCCCACAGACTTTGGGCTCACATTCCCACGGTGAATCATTCACCGGCTGCTCTCAGGTTGCTGGTACCTTCCACTCTACTGCCCAGGACCCAGGAACGTGGATGTCCTTACTCTAGCAAGGTCCACCCCTGACTGACTTCCACTATGAGGAAATCTTCCTGACATAACACAGAAAGATGCCGTCATACAATACATAAAAGGCATACATCAATACACCCAAAAGAATGCAAACATTTCAAGGGTTAATACTCCTGACCTCCTTACACAGGTCGAAGATCGCTCTCCACGGCGTCTCCAGACTCTGTTACGTCTGTCACATGTGCTCAGTGTGAACCTGCTTTCATCTGTGAAGAGCACAGGGTGCCAGTGGCAAATGTGCCAATCCTGGTGTTCTGTGGCAAATGCCAAGTGTCCTGCACAGTGTTGGGCTGTGAGCACAACCCCCATCTGTGGACATCAGGCACTCAGACCATCCTCATGGAGTCAGTTTCTAACTGTTTGTGCAGACACATGCATATTGGTGGCCTGCTGGAGGTCATTTTGCAGGGCTCTGGCAGTGCTCTTCCTGTTCCTCCTTGTACAATAGCGGAGGTAGCAGTCCTGCTGCTGAGTTGTTGCCCTCCTACGGCCCTCTCCATGTCTCCTGGTGTACTGGCCTGTCTCCTGGTAGCGCCTCCAGCCTCTGGACACTATTCTGACAGACACATCAAACCTTCTTGCCACAGCTCGCATTGATGTGCCATCCTGGATGAGCTGCACTACCTGAGCCACTTGTGTGGGTCGTAGAGTCCGTCTCATGCTACCATGAGTGTGAAAGCACAACCAACGTTCAAAAGTGACCAAAACATCAGCCAGAAAGCATTGGTACTGAGATGTGGTCTGTGGCCCCCACCTGCAGAACCACTCCTTTATTGAGTGTGTCTTGATAATTGCCAATAATTTCCAACTGTTGTATATTCCATTTGCACAACAGCATGTGAAATTGATTGTGAATCAGTGTTGCTTCCTAAGTGGACAGTTTGATTTCACAGAAGTTTGATTTACTTGGAGTTATATTCTGTTGTTTAAGTGTTCCCTTTATTTTTTGAGCAGTGTATATGAAGGCGTCACGCATGGGCACGGCCAGTCTGTCCACTGCGATCCGAGATCAGACCGATCGCAGACATCTGAAAGAACCGTATCTTAAAGTTGTAATAATCAAACTAACTGCTCCCAAAAACAAGAAATGAAAGTAAAGGGATGTGCATGTATTTTTCTCAATCTAAACATTTATTACAAAAGGCAAATCACTGATATCACTGGGAAAAGAAATAATAAAAGTCAATGAAAATGCAGAATTTCAGAATTTTCCCTGACGAGAGCATAGTGAATAGTAGAACAATGGTGTCTGGTCCTAACAGCAGAGAACGATAATCATTATATCCATTGTACGGAAAAGCTTAGTTTTAACTCCGGAAAGCTACAACAATCAGATCTGATTGTTTTCTAAGCTACAGAGGTGATGATTATCATTAGTAATTGGTAAATAGTACAGATATTTAACTACAATCTTACTAAGTACATACTAATCACCCCAAAAAAATGTTTTTAGCAAATTACCACAGCATTGCTTTTTTTTTACAGTTTTATAGGATGTATTAAGATATTGATACAACTAATAACAATAACAATGTGATGTAATAACAATATAATGCCATGTGGTGTGTGTGTTTTTCACAGCAGTGACTTTTAGTCATTTTACAGGACTAATATACATGCACTATATAGGATCATGTCATTGGTTTATATCATGTCATTGTGAAGAGACAAGTATCTATAAAGGAATGCAGGACGTGAACAAAGATTTGTATATATGGATCATTTTTTTTTCAATCATCAATTTTTCTAAATTGGGTTCTTATTAAATTTATATTTGACACACTGTTACCAGATGTAATTAATGTTTGATAAGTTGGTGCCTGAACAATGTGGCATGTTTGGCCTTCTAAAAAGCCAATCTAAACTGAAAAGGGGCAGAAGTATTTTCCTAGTAGTTTGCCACATAAAGAGATTGTCAACTACTTTAGCATTGACGACCTATTCTTAGGATAGGTCATCAATGTCTGATTGGTCGGGGTCCCCCCACTTGACCAGCTGTTATCAGTGTTGGCCAGCTGGAAATACTCACTTGCAGAGCTGGCAGTCTTCTGACAGTGGCCAAGGTAGCGTACCACACATCCATGTCCTATTCAAATCAATAGGAGACGGATATGTAGTAACCTGCGCCGGGGACTATCAGAAGACGGAGCAGCTTCACAAGTAAGCATTTCCAGTAGCGCCCATCGACAACGATAACATTTGATTAGCTGGGGTACCCGATGTTGGACTCTGACAGATCAGACGTTGATGACCTATCCAAAAGATAGGTCATCATCATCAATGCTAAAGTAGTGGACAACCTCTTTAATTCCAGCAAATGATATCGCAGATGAGTCACCAAAGTCAGACCCCTACTAAACTCGATATTTACGGCAAATCCTAGCAATACTTATCTAGCACAATGAGTAGATAGATAAAAAAATATGCGACTGAGGATCAATAGGGGTCCTAACGGTCTACCCCATGATTAAAAAAAAATCACATCCCCTCTAATCAAATATAAAATTCCTATAAAATGCACAATATCTCTATCATTGACAAGCATCTGTCAATCAACCATTAATGGGCTGAGGTTTTATTTTTTTTATAGATATGTTTATTTATTTAAATATTTAACATTTAAAAAAAAAACGCTTCTCTCAAAATTGTATTTACAGAATGTTTTCCAGTTTTACACTTTGTTCCTGTCAATGCCACCTCATCATTAACTTGTAAAAGTTATTTTTTTCCCAAGAAAACTAAAATGAAAGCGCAGCTGAAATGTGACCACATTGCATAATGTCTGTGTTTCCTGCTGGAACCGTCATTGCCTGCGCAGTAAAAAATACATTTCCAGGGAAAACAAAGAAACAATTTGGTTTTGGTTGAGAGTGTGGGATATCAAGGAGTGATCAAGCATACATGGCTTTTTTTTCTCTATCATCTATTTTTTCTTCCGTCAAAACAATGAAGCTGAGTATTTTCTGTGCTCTTGGGAGATTTATATACAATTTATATCAGCAATGGCAGGGTAGGGAACAAAAGTAAAAAAAAATAAATTACAGATTTCCAAGGATGCTAAGCACCTCATTGGTAAGTCTTCCTATGCATCTACTGACAGCTGATGGCTGGATTAAACAAAGAGACCAGTAACTTGGGCTATTAGCTTCAAGCAATCATGTCCCATTATTGCAATTATGTGGGTAAATGCATACAATCACGTTATGTATCTCACATCCCTGTTGGAGAAATCTTTTAGTTTCTGGGGTTCCTGCCTGCGGTAATGTGCAAATATTTATACAGTTTTCTTTATTCTTATGTTCCCTACTAACACTCACATTTGTATCAGCACATTTGTAGTCATTGCCGAAGAATCACCTAAATTACATTAAGGGGTTATTCCAGGAATCAGATAGAAAAACAAGAAAAATTAGGAAGATAAATTAAAATGACATATTATATCCATTTTAAAAGAAATGTAAAAAAAATTGTATGATGTAAGAAAAAGACGGAACAGTATACATATTACATACAATTATACAAACGCCGTCTTCATTAAACATAAAGGACCTTAACAGAGCGTAAAGTGGTGACCGGACATGGGATCGTGTGATTGTGTCTAACCCTAATTTCAAAACAATATCAATTAAGGTGGACCTGGCACTAGCCTTAAATATGTATTTTTTTACCTGGTTTAAATAATACTGTTTTCCTGAATCTGGCTTTTTATTTTTTTGTGTCCCTGCATCTTTCCTGAGATATAGACTTTTTTTTTTTAGCAAACTGGGTGTGGTTTTCAAGAAGATACCCACAGAGTAGAGTTTTTGACCAATTGGCTAAGAAATACTAGATTTACATATAGAATGAAAGAGAGGAGAGGGGCGTTGGTATCAAGCTATGACTGTTCGTGTTAGGGAAAGGGCCCTTAACCGTTCCTATGATTGGGGCCCTAATCATCCTCGCTCCCAAAGGTACCTCTAAGGGCTCATACCCATGGGTATAATCAGCGTGGGAAAGTTTCAGAACATTTTCCCATGCTGTCAGTTCACCGCGGGTCAGGCGGGAGTATGCGCAGCATCAGTGACTACCGCTGACGTCACTTAGGCTGCACAGACTCCTAGCCTGACCTGAGGTGAACTCACCAGCGTGGGAAAATGTTCAGAAACTTTCCCACACTAAACAGTTCATCTCCAGTCAGGCGGGGAGGCTGCGCAGGCAGCTTTTCCTTCATTCCTGCGTGGTTTACAGCTGGGCCGGTCGCATTAGCACCGCTCCCAGTTGTAAACTATTTAACCTCTTCAGATGGATTGCAGCGTGGGACTTCACTATACGGCGGACAGGCATGGGTATATTGTTGTTTTTTTTATTTTGTCTTTTTTCCAGGAGAACGATGGCTTCAAATGTAGTGGGAGTGTAACAAAGATGGAAAAAATGTGTGTTTATTTATTTCAGTAAAAGTCTTTTTTTTAATGTGTGTGTTTTATTTAACCCTTTCAGACTAGTCGATCAATAATGGATAGGTGTCTTATTGACAGGTCTCCATTATTAACCAGGCTTTATGCCACCTTACAATAGAAAGGTGACATTAACCCCTTATTACCCCATATGCCACCTGCAACAGGGCAACGGGAAGAGAGAGGGTAGGGGGCGGCATAGGGGTGGCTGGGGCTTTTCTGGGGTGGCTGGGGGCAGATTTTTTTAGCCAGGGGGGCCCAAAAACAATGGTCCCTGCCTAGGCTATTAATTTCTGCCCTCAGTCACTGGCTTGCCCTCTCTAGCAGAGAAAATTGCACAGGAGCCCACACTAGCTTTTTCCGTGAATTAATCCTTTAATTTAACACCTACAGCTCCAAAATGTTACACACAGACACTACTAACATTATTAGTAAGGGACATGTACAAATCTAACAGATATGCAATGGTTTACTGTATGTAAATCATGTCTCATATATTGTCGGGTTCTGTAATGATTTTACAGAAGCCGACAAATGACTTAACGGCTTTTGTTCAATCTTACTGTGCAATAAAAATATATATACAGTATATATACATATATGTGTATGTGTCACTGACGTGTGTATATATATATATATACTGCTCAAAAAAATAAAGGGAACACTTAAACAACAGAATATAACTCAAAGTAAATCAAACTTCTGTGAAATTAAACTGTCCACTTAATAAGCAACACTGATTGACAATCAATTTCACATGCTGTTGTGCAAATGGAATAGACAACAAATGGAAATTATTGGCAATTATCAAGACACACTCAATAAAGGAGTGGTTCTGCAGGTGGGGACCACAGACCACATCTCAGTTCCAATGCTTTCTAGCTGATAATTTGGTCACTTTTGAATGTTGGTTGAGCTTTCACACTCGTGATAGCATGAGACGGACTCTACAACCCACATAAGTGGCTCAGGCAGTGCAGTTAATTCAGGATGGCACATCAATGCGAACTGTGACAAGAAGGTTTGCTGTGTCTGTCAGCGCAGTGTCCAGAGGCTGGAGGCGCTACCAGGAGACAGGCCAGTACACCAGGAAACATGGAAGTTGCCGTAGGAGGACAAGAACCCAGCAGCAGGACCGGTACCTTCGCCTTTGTGCAAGGAGGAATAGGAGGAGCACTGCCAGAGCCCTGCAAAATGAACTCCAGCAGGCCACAAATGTGCATGTGTCTGCACAAATGATTAGAAACCAACTCCATGAGGATGGTCTGAGTGCCCAACGTCCACAGATGGGGGTTGTGCTCACAGATCAAAACCGTGCAGGACGCTTGGCATTTGCCAAAGAACAGCAGGATTGGAAATTTGCCACTGGCGCCCTGTGCTCTTCACAGATGAAAGCAGGATCACACTGAGCACATGTGACAGACATGACAGAGTCTGGAGACACCGTGGAGAGTGATCTGCTGCCTGCAACATCCTTCAGCATGACCGGTTTGGCAGTGGGTCAGTAATGGTGTGGGGTGGCATTTCTTTGGCGGGCCGCACAGCCCTCCACGTGCTCGCCAGAGGTAGCCTGACTGCCATTAGGTACCGAGATGAAATCCTCAGACCCCTTGTGAGACCATATGCTGATGCGGTTGGCCTTTAGTTCCTCCTAATGCAGGACAATGCCAGACATCATTTGGCTGGAGTGTGTCAGCAGTTCCTGCAAGATGAAGGCATGGAAGCTATGGACTGGCCCGCCCGTTCCCTAGACCTGAATCCGATTGAACACATCTGGGACATCATGTCTCGCTCCATCCACCAACGTCATGTTGCACCAGACTGTCCAGGAGTTGGCGGAGGCTTTATACAAGGTCTGGGAGGAGATCCCTCAGGAGACCATCCACCGCCTCATCAGGAGCATGCCCAGGCATTGTAGGGAGGTCATACAGGCACAGGGAGGTCATACAGGCACGTGGAGGCCACACACACTACTGAGCATCATTTTGACTTGTTTTAAGGACATTATATTCCACTTTAATTTTGTGGGTGACTCCAAATCCAAGCCTCCATTGGTTAATAAATTTGATTTCCATTGATGATTTTTGTGTGATTTTGTTGTGAGCACATTCAACTTTGTACAGAACAAAGTATTTAATGAGAATATTTCATTCATTCAGATCTAGGATGTGTTATTTGAGTGTTCCTTTTATTCTTTTGAGCAGTGTATATACAGTATGTACCTGCATCACACTGCGTCTGGTGTAAAAACACACAAAGCATGATACCTTGACTTTGAGTGATCTACTGATCTATCAGATGTACACTGATGAGCAAAAGGGTAACAATGTTTTGAACTTTTGAATTTCAGTCTCCATATCTCACCATTCACTACTGCTTCTCATGTAAGACTACAAGCATTTTATAAACCATTATCTTGGCTATCTAATGCATTAATTCGACTTGCAACTATTTAGCATATGTGTCATACTCATGACTTGGATGTCGGGTGACCCGGGACTATGGATCCATCCCTGTCCCTAATGCTATGGAGCGCCCTAGCTTGCCCTGTTACCCAGGTTACTTCTGAAGGTGAAGATGCCACGTACCTTGCCTTATCTCCTGAATCTGTCCTCCATCTGTTCTCTTCCCCCACCCAGAGAAGAGGGGAGCAGCTGTGCACCACAGTACACCAAAACCAGATGAACAAGGCACCACAAACAAGGGCAAGTGGAAAATTGGGAAAAATTAAAGTAGGAGAAGGAAAGGGAATTGTCACACTTACTAACCCAAGCAACAGTCACTGATAAACACATCAAATGCCTTCTCATATAACCACCAAAAAACTATCCTCACAACCATACAGCATAAGCTAGCTATGATGATGTGTGTCAGTCAGGACCAAGATTATAAAGGGGATAGCAGTGGCTAACAGTGCTCAGCTGAAAGCCCAGACTCCCAGAGTTACCAACATGGCCGATTAACCCATGTACTGCTATGTGACAAAATCACTGGTAAAGTGTTGGAGGGGAGATATGTTTCACCATGTTTAGTAGCAGTGATATAAAGCTCAAAATTTTTCCTCCAACACACTAAGTGTTGTGAGGAGTTAAGTTATTTGCTTAATGGGCTGGCTTTTATGTGGACATCCAGAGAGCGGGTGGGAGGATGTCCACTTTATCTACACCCCAGGGTGTGGTCTGGGACTTAAGTAGCTGATCTCCAAAGGCAGAGGTGGTTTGTGTTTATGCTAAAACTAGTGTTGAGCGATACTGCTCGGTATCGAAAAATATC
>VIAB01002460.1:133207-153979 GCA_009801035.1 Oophaga pumilio
TACTGTTTTGTGTAAGATTGCATTTTTGTGACATCCTGTGCCATCACCTTCTGCTGTTTAACTTTTATCCTTTACACTTGTATTATTTTGCTTTTGGGATTCTTTTCTGTGTAATAAACTTTGATATATTTTTTTACATGTATGTTTTCTGGACTTTTTTGACTCCCAGTCACTTATATGTCTCATGTTTAGTGGAGTGTCCTCTTCTTTTGCCAATTTGGCTATTTCTAGAAATATTATAAACTACTTACCTACTTTTTTAATATGCTTTTGGTTTAGATGTTTTTGATCCTGGCTGACTATAGTCTGTAGTCTATTCCCTTTGGAGAAATTTGTAGTTTGCTAGATTTACGTAGACAGGAACATGAAGTTGCATTGTGAGACCTGATGTATTTTGTGAATCCATCCAATCGTAATACTGTAATTCAGAAGACTCATCTTTTCGTTAATATGGAAAAGAAAATATTTCATTCCACAATGTGTATCAACAGGCATGAGCTGACGAGCACACCCAAGATAGCTTGCCTTTTTCCAGTGAACATTTATATACAGGATAAAGCTGGATATTAAATAGGTCTATAAAACAGAGTACTAAATCTCTAAAACTACAGCTTTCCCTGCTTCGAAGCTGATCCAAACACTTATCATTAAGTGCCTGCAATGTTAGGGCAGCTTTGCTCATTTCAACAGAGATAGAGCTAAAAGCAGAAAATGATAGAGGATGCTATAAACCAGGTGAGCTTTCCATTCCCTCCAGACTTCAGATACATCTTTTGCAGTTAACCCGTCCACTGCAGGAAAGAGTTGTATCTTTATACATCTATGGGTCTGACAACTGAAACTGTTTGCACAAAATATTCCCGCTGCACCTCCGCAGTTGTAGGACCAGGATTGTCAATTTCTGTTGGTTTTTTTAAGTGTGAGTTGTATGACTTAGCACTCATGAGCTAAGTAAAAAAAAAAAAACTTTAGGGAATCCATGATTTCTTTTTAATGGCCTTTGGCTTGGTGGATGAATGCTCTGAAGGAAGACCGATCTTGTGCAAGCCTAGATAGATCCACCAGGGTTCTTCTGCGACGTTATCTTGACAATATCATGCAATCAGGTTGTTGGTTTTCCGCTTTACTTTGTTTCTTCTATACTTCGGACCATGATGTCCTTCACCATTGATTGCTTTCTTCGTATGATCTGTATGCTAGGAGGAAATTATTTTGATGGGTGTCCTTCCATCTATGCAGAACAGGTACCTGTGCACCTATTATTGCGTTGTATACACTATGTTGTTATCAGACCACACAGGACAAACCATCAATAAGATCTAATAGGTTATTTGAGACTCAATTGAAAACAACAGACCCCAATGAATATTCTTTGGCCCCAAATTCAACTCTAAATGGGTTAATCATTTTCTTTTGCTCATTGCTTTAGAGCCGGACCACCAGTGTTAACTAAAGGTTCCTTTGGTATTCTGGTGGGACTGATCAAGCCTGGCAAGCTGTATATAATCTGCACGGACAGGATGTAATTACATTAGATATGGTTTATATTTCTATCAGTAATGTATAGATACAAAATGTCTGATTTTGCTGCTCAGATTATGGAGTTTAAATGGGGCACACAGTGGGAGCTAGGAGCAAATCTGAAGCTGATCTGCAGCTAGAGCTGGTAATTGGTGGTCAGTGGGGGTACCGGGTGTGAGAACCCAGTCAATCAAATATTGAAAGGGTAGGTCATCAATTTCTTGTAAGTAGAAAATTCCTTTATAGGATGATATACACGTTTAAATGGAACCTGACAGGTCTTATATGCCCTCCAAACCTCAGCATGTGTACATTCATATATAAATACTCTGCCTAATAAGCCATTTCTAATGTATAGCTCTTTACCATATAGGTCAAAAAACTGTTTTTAAATTCCATTTTTAATATGCAAATAAGTTTCAGACTATTCGATGGGGCATTTGTCTCTCCAGACTAGTCATCGCACTCGCCATGTTATCACGCCCCTATGGATGTGATACCATGATTTGCAAAAGTCATCATCATTGCGATCTCTCTGAAAATCTTGCACACGCTCGCAAATTTCTTTCTTACATGTCAGTGCGCCTCTGTAGTTGGGCGTATGCTTCCTGATTTCAGATGAATCTCATACGACCCTGTTATTATATCTGACGGGTGCCCATAGGAATTTTGGTCAATGTACTGTTTATTTGTGCACAGGGGGTCATGATAGATGTCACATCAAATACACATTAAAGGGTTTGGTTGGCACTGGTGATATTCTAGTGCACACTGACAATAAACATCAGTGGATCTCCTTCCAAGGGGACCGAGAAGAAGTCTTGGCTAGGGTAGTCAGAGAGTGGACTTTAGGAGACCCCCAAGTAATACATATAAAATGCCTGCCATCCAGAACCTAATTGAGTAGGACAGGGTAAATCTGGCACATATTCATCAATCCATGTTGTCACATATTATTCCTCATTTCCATAAATCCAGCCATGAAGCTTTATTCTCTCTCCAGCCAGGTACAGAAATGCCAGATTGAAATTCCCATTCCTCCAACACAGTGGTTGCAGTTTCAATGTGGTTTTTTTAGCCAATCAAGAAACTTAAAACGCAGTGTCTTCTGATCCAGATATGGACGCCGGACCAACATGCAGAGTGCACAACTTTACCCGAAAGTTTAGCATCAGTTTGTTTGCAGGTTCGGCTTATAAAAAAAAATTGACTGGACACTACTGACAAAATGGAAAGGCCAATTTGTACGAGCTGATAATCGGGAACTTGCATTCATTAGAATGATAACAAGAGAAATCCAGTTCAACGAACTTGTGAACAAACTTGTTTCTTTATTCACCAAAAAGTGCTCAGCAGAGGGAAAAACAACATAAGCATTGACACTTACACGATATGCGACATCGATGCGTTTCAGATGGCTACGCACCCTTAATCATGATATCCCATTCATTAGAATGCCTGATTGTAGATAATCAGCCCATGCAAATGGACCAACAATCCCGTTGTACATAAAAAAAAAATCAGGAAACCATCAGATGATTGGATTGTTGATGCCAGTACTAAAATCATCAATAGTAAAATGGGTCTTCAATGTGGCTTTCCATATCGTGATGCCGTTTGTTTCACCTAAATAAAGTTCATTTGCTACTACCTGGACATTATTAATTATTATTATTATTATTCTAAAACTGCTATTGATATCTGTTACTTTACAACATAAAAAGTTGGAATTGAATGTAAAATAAATAGCCAAACTATTAAAAAAATCAATTCCTACCTCATATAGCAATTTATGTCAAAAGGAACCTGTCCAGAAACTCCATTTACCACAGACATAGGGAAAGTCTGCAAGTAAGTAGAATTACAATCATGTCTGCCTGTCTGCATTATTGGAGCAGCAGCTACAAGGAGAAAATTAAGTTTTATCCTCGCTGCAGCTGCTCACTTCCAGTCACTAGACCAATGTTTCCCAAACTTTAGTCCTCAAGGACCCAACATGTCATGGTTTGAGGCTATCCTTAGCATTGTACATGTGATGGAATTACTTTTAAGGCATCAGAAACTGCCACAAGTATCTCACCTGTGAAATACTAAGGAAATCCTGAAAACATGATGTGCTGGGGACTGTGAGGATGGAGTTTGGGAAACAATGCGGTAGACTGTGTGTGTGTTGTAATCTCTTTCCTGCACATTGATTGACAGCCTGCACCGCATACATGCTGCCCCCCCATTTGCAGTCAATCAATGTGCCGAGAAGTGACTAGAACTCGCTCCCTGTATTCGGGGCAGGCATTATAACCGTTCACTACACCTCTCTGATGACTGGAAATGAGCAGCCACAGTGACAGTATACATTCATTTTCTCCTTTAAGCCACTGCTCTGTTAAAAAAGCCCTCCCATCAAAGTTTATGTCTTCTTTTTATATTGCAGTCATCATATTATATAGCACTGTGTACTTACAATCACTCATTTTGCCTTTCTACCCAGATAATGCTTCTCTTTTCTATGCTCTATATAGAAACAGGAAGTCTCTTGTCCCTGCATTTATCATTCCCCTTTTAAATTTTTTTACCCAGTTGCTTCACCCTTCCCCCTTCCATTTACTTTTGCACTGACTTACGACTTGTGTAGACAAAATTGATCTCCTTTTTCTACATAGCGCTTTGAAGGATTCAGCTAGTCCGTTAATAATCACGTGATGTCATAGACCTAATGGAAAAGAGATTAATTAACTGGGTAGAAAGGCAAAATGAGCAATTGTAAGTACATAATGCTATATAATATGGTAATTGCTTCTTTAAAGTGGCCAAGCATAGTTTTAAGATTATTTACCTGCAGATTAACCCTATATCTGCAGGTAAATTTAATTTCTTGGCATTACTGGTTCTGTTTAAGGCTTCCAGGAACAAATTAAAGAGTTAACAGTAAACTTATTGATATAGAGGGGGGAAATAAAAGCCAAAGAGATAGGCGGCATGGATCGTCCAAGCAAACTGATACTTGGTGTGACACCAGAAATAAACAGAGCGAGTAAATGGATGCTATCAATAGATAGAATCTGTCAATACACCCACTTAACGTTTCAGAAAGACACTGCAGCTGCACAGATGCAAAGGAAGAGATCTCAGTCTGCATGCGAAAGCTCACAGGCAAACAGCTTTCCTTTAGAAGGATTTTCTCAATGGCCAATTCAAAATGGACCGGCGTAGATTTTAGGACGCCATTAGCAGAAATACAGAGGGTTGCAAGTAGCTAATATTTCTCTGGAAAATCACTGTAGCTGATCCTGCGGAAGCGCTATGATCACAGGAGTGTTCAGGAGCACCAATGGAAACATACTGAAGAGCATTTACAATATTGGTCATGTGTTCATTATTTGCATATGATATCTAAGCATTACTGGACATATTCTACAGGTTATCCATTACTGTTGATTCTCTTCTAGCAAATGTTCTTACAGTTTCTTTTTCTTATGTAACTAGCTGTTGAAGGTGCTCTTTGCTGATAACATCTCCCCTACCACTGGATCCAGGCATAATCCTGTGATTGCATTGAATCATGTGCTCCAATGACAGCACAGGCAAAGCTTAAGAGGGTTGTCTGGCTTTAGGCTGCAAATCTGCAGTCACTCTATGTGACTGCAGACTTGTGAACACTCACATTGTGCACACTGCAACCTGTGACGATTCTCCAGTGCCGGCATTGGGAGAGAGCAATTTTTATACTTCCGGCCACATTACAACTAGATGTGTCTGGCCTCTTTCAATACACTTTAATTGAATGAGACCACACATGTTTAGTTGGCATGTGACCGCATTTATGCAAATCGTAGAGCGTCTGCAAATTTGTACCCCAAGGCCGGAAAACCACTTTAAGTTCATGACTCTGCAGCCAGTAGAGGTTGGAGTGAAGGCTGGACATATCATTGGTGCAGCCAAGGGGCCAAAGAGGTAAGGGGGCCACTATTAACTCCAAAGTAGCAAGCAACATTTGCTACAGACACATTATTGGAATGCAGCTTCTGCAAATTTGTATCCCAAGGCTGGATAGCCCCTTTAACCTCATGACTCTGCAACCAGTAGAGGGTGGAGTGAAGGGCAGACATATCATTGGTGCAACCAAGGGGCCAAAGAGGTAACGGGACCTCTACCAACTCCAGAGTAGCAAGCAACTTTTGCCACAGACACATTATTAGAATGCAAAGGGCCCACATTTCTTGGACAGAAGTCCTCCTTTGTCTGTGTCCACTCTTGGGTGGTGCAAGTGAAATGGAAGCAGTGGGAGCGAGCAGCCAAGCAGGTGCAACAGGCAGTGCTGTGTATAGTAAAACTAAAAAATTTGCTATGCGTTCATCTTGAATTTTTTGAATTGTAGCAAGGATGTAGTGGGCAGCAAGACTAATGATGACAGTGAAAGAAAAACTGATTAAAAAGAATTAAGATTAAAAACTCTTAAAAAGAATAAGAGGGCAACACCATGATGAGATGAATGCCGCCTATATGTACAAAAAGTCAATGCATGTAGACAACAGTGAAATAAAGGGCACACTGAAAAATCACAAAGAATTCAATAATTTATGTCGGGCATCAATTTTATAGATTTGACATTTTTGATCGTTACTGTATACAGATTTGATAGTAATTGTGTACTAACAACAGAAGAAAGTGATACAAGATTGCCGGCAATGTAGTTTGGAATTATAAAGGCCCATGATGACAATTTTAGCATTTTATGATAATGTCACAGGCAGCGCATTTATACATTGTACGCAGCCAAACCCTCCAAACATTATCGGCTGCGCCCGATACAAAATGCTCCGTTCCCAAGCTTAATTCCACTTGCGGAGACGTGAAGTGATTCATTAATCAAGACCAGTGTTTTTTTAACAACAGATAATTAATTCAGTCAGTCTGAGAACTGCAACACGAAGCATAAAAAGTCCTGGGCTGAGTAATCGTTACTGGATGAAATGGTCGGTGTTAGTACAGTGTCTCGTTGTGTCCATTTCAATACAAAACAAAGGGAAGAAAGAATATAGAAATGTATATAAATATCACACAGATAAATGGAAAGATTGTAATATTGTTCAGTGGGATTACCCCCCATAATCACTACTTATCTCCCAAATATTCACGTTTGGTATCAGTAAATAGTCATACATATCAAGTATCAGCTGGAAAAGTACCAACTATATAGTGAATATGTCAGGAAATATGGCACGTGTTTGTACATTACACATACTGAGATCGCGGAGATTTTTATTATAAGGGTTGTGACTAAACAACTAATATATGCTAATTTATGCAGAAACATATTTAAAGTGCTCCTTTCCAACAAATTAAAAGTTTACACTTGCAACAGATTGGAGCTTTATTATAAGCTTTCTTCCAGCTTAAATGGCAACATATATAGTAAGTGACCGCACTGTCAGATACAAGGTAATAAGAAATAATATTATTGACACGTGATTCTTAACCAAGTTTTAGGTACTAAAGGGAGTTGTCCAATAAAGAAAAAGAAATAAGGCATGGGATTGCTTAAAATAATAATAAAAACTGTGGCATATTCACCTTGCAGAGATCAGGTGATTAGAAGTGCAAGAGAAATATCTGATGACAAGCTCTTCTAGCACCCTGACTGCTGCAGACAATCACATACTGCAGTGGTTGTCTGACTTCTGGAACAGGTGTAGACCTCAGGAATGACCTGTGTTGGATTCGCAAGGGTGCTTAAGGGGAATTTGTCACAGGGTTTTGCTACCTCATCTGAGAGCAAAGAGTCATTGGTGATAAATGTATAAAACAATCAATTGTTATTAAACACTATCATATATGTCACACAAAATATCACAATATTAGTACAAACCAGATATGGTACAAATGGGAGGGACAAAAGACCTCCATAACAAACAGTATCACATGTGTGGTACGGTGAATAGTCATATCACCGCTACAACCCGGAAACGGCCCATACCATAACTATATCACAAGTAAGGAATAGCTCAAGCATAAATGAGTAGTGGGCTTACCCGAAAGAAGTGAGGAACAGGAGGAAAAACGTCCCTAGGGATGTCCGCCCCGACGCATGTTTTGCTGGCGCTTAACGCCGCTTTCTCCCCTTGAGAAAGTGACACATCCCTGAATTCAGTCTCTTAACCCACACCCCATGCTGCCCTCAGATTAACCTGCTGACAGATTCCCTTTTAAGTGAGTATCCAATTTTTTTATTTTAAGCACATTCATGTACGTATCAATAAAGAGAATTTAAAACACTCTCTATCGGACAACCCATTTAAGCTTTAACTTTAGGCTTCCTTCTTACATAGGTCCAATATTTTGATCTGATTAATTTCTAAAAATATCTTCATAGGAGAGATGTATAATGTATACTGAGTATCAGTTGACTCTAGTGGTGACTGCAGTCAGGCAGATTGTGATCTCTTAAAGGGAATCTGTCAGCAGTGTTTTGCTATGTAATCTGAGGTCAGCATGAGGTAGGGGCTGAGACACAAATTTCAGTGATGTGTTACTTATTAGGCTGTGTGCTGTTGTTTCCAAACAATTAATGTTTTATGTTTTATCAACAGAAGATTATCACTGCCCAGACTAGCTCCCTCATGCTAAGTGGTCCGACCACGCCTCCTCCTTTGATTAGCAGCTCAATGTCAATATACAATGTACATAGAAAGCTGTCGTGGGGCGGAGTTAGCTTTCTGAGCTCTGCTACATGCTAGATCTCAAAACTCTGATTGTGTTACAACTAAGTGATACATTGCTAGAATCGAGGTCTCTTTTTCTACATTGTGCTACTCTCAGATGAGGTAGCAAAAACCTGCTGACATATTTATTTTAAAATGATATTTATGTAGGCAACTTGAAGCTCTGTATCAGAAAAACTGAGCTCTGAACCTCAATAACAATATTTCATATTTAGGCATATATATTTTTTGTTAACTAAAAACATCAAGGGTGTTAAAAAGTAACATTCACCTTCAGGGGAACCTGTCACTAGATTGACCCTGCACAATCCACGGGCAGCATGAAACAGAGCCTGGCTGCAGTCTGGCATGTTCTATACTGTAGAACAGCATTCAGAGAAAGTAAGGCTTGAAAAGCCGTACAGGGATTATAGGGAGTGACCTCATTAATCCAGCATGGCACCCGGTTGGCTTCTCCCCACCCTGCTCCAATTGATTCAAAGGACTTTCACTTCGGCCAAAAGTCACTAAATTTTGTGACAGTTTTAGATCAGAAAATTGGTGAAAATTGTTGATGAATTTGAGACTTAAATAGAACCTTTCACTCGATTCATGGAGCAAGATCTTACTGGCAGATTCCCTTTTGGATACCTTCCCTTGACAAGCTTTTCGTGAGTTTTTAATGTAGCAGATTTTCTGCACTCTTTAAGTAAAATAGGTTACTTGCATTTTTTTGAAAATTTGCAGAGTAAAAAATCACCAAAAAATTCACAGTGGGAATGCAGCCTTAGGATACATTCCCATGATGAGCTTTTGGTGAGATTTTGATTTTGCTTATTTTCTAAACCCATTAAGTGAAATAGGTTACTCGCTTGTTTCTGAAAATATGAAGTGGAAAAAAACTCATCATGGGAACGCAGCCTTCAGATCCCAATTCATCAGTTTTCTCCAGCTTGCTAAGGGTACGTGCACATGGCGTCTTTTAGACACCTACGCTACGTACCCACTGAGTTTTTGAAGCAGAAGTTGCTCCAGGAAAATACTGGCAGTGAAGCATCTTTGGTGTCTTCTTAGGACGTCTTTAGTGCTGGTGTCTCTTCTTTTTTAGCTTCATATATAAAGTAGTGATCAGCAAGTCCTGCTAAATAGGGGGTCTAAAGGTTTATGCTCAGAATATAAAATTTTATGCTAATACTTTCTTTATGAAGCATATAGCAATTAGTGAAAATCTAGAAGGAAATCAAGTTAACTGTCAATCTCTAGGGTTGAAATTAACTGCAAGCTCTTTGGACCAGCAATTGAATAGTAATACTGTGAGGCCACATTAAGAAAAAAAAAAGGAAATTAATGAATAATGAATATACTTCAGTATTGGAATTTGCATGAAAAAAGATGCATTTTATTGGCATAAAAGGGCTGTGCGTTCGGTGTCCCTCTCTGAACCCCCTTGTCAGAAGACAGCACCATACCCTCTTCCCTTATGCCATCTGCTTGGGATCTGTCCTTGGACAAGCATTCAGTGTCCTGTTAATTAGCTGCCTGGGAGGGGCTGCAATGGGACCCCATTGTGAACAACTATGAGAAAAAGGTTCCACACTTCCAGTGAGAGAAAATACTCAGCAATTACAGATAGGGTGATACAGCTCTGACCTCCTGCCAGTAATTAAGACAGATCCTATGAGGGCAGGAGTCTAGTGATCTAGTTACTGTCTGTACTACTTGCTGACAGACAAGATAATCACTATGAACATTAGATCATTTATACATCAAAAATAGAAGTCTTACATGGACATATGGAGGGTAATTTCTAGCAGTGTAATTCTAGATTTAAATTGCATGTCTTGTGTTTTTTACACATATTTGTATTGATTTTTATACCCCGTTCAGTCCTGCATAAAGCACCAGTGCTGTATGACGGCAACATGTTTCTATAAGAGCACAGACAATATTCCAATAAAGGTCTAAAATAAATAGTAAAATAGGACATAACGATAAAATATAAGTCCGGAGACATCAGACAATATTGACTCACAGTCAGCACCAGATGTGCTAATTTATCTCTTAGACCTCATTCAGACATCCGTGTTTCCAGTACATGCATACCTCCCATCTTATGAATAAAAGATAGGGGTACATTTTGCCCATGCCGTGGCCACACCCCAATCTGAGACAGCACCAATCACAGCAGTGAAAACGGATGGGGTGATCGCGACTTCACCTCTGGTGATTAACCCTTTTGGCGACAACTGGCTGAACAATATTTACTGACCAATCGGCGCCAAAAGGGTTGATTTAAAATAATGATCGCCACTCTGCATGCCATCTTTTCCTTAGAGTTGCGGTGCAGTGCAGATGTAGACCCCCTCTGTATACCTGAGAAAAAGAAAAAATCATTGGTGGCCAATTCAAAACTCCTGCGATCTCTTGTGCCTCCGGCAATCCTGTGCTGTGCTGCGTAACCGATATGTGACCACAGCAGCAGCAGGAGGAGTTCCCAAATCACGGTCCCAGCTCCATGGACTTTTTCCTTTTTTTTGCTATAGGTAGAGTAGCAGTGCTAGTGACGTCTGATTTTCTTGTAGAAAAAAAGAAAAATAGTTGTTAATATAGAGTAGCGTTATAGGTAGGGAGGTAATGCATTAGGGGAGTGAACGTCGCTGTGTTAGTGAAGTCTATTTTTCTTTTGAAGAAAAAGAATAGTTAGCGCCGAGTAACTTTATTGCTAGGGCATTAGTGTAGTGAACATCACTGTAATATTTTTAAACAAACTTTATTTTACTTCTACTGATTTTCTTTTCTTTTTTTTCTTCTAAGTGTTTCTTCTAAATTTTTTCTTTTTACTTTTCTGTTCTACTTTTTTCTATACATTTTACAGTAAATGTAATAATAAGAAATAGAACCCTTTTCACACACCCCACACAATACATGTGTATAAGGATCACTTAAATCCACATTCTCACTGGTTAGAAAAATAAAATAAAAATGGCCTATTCATCAAGAAGATATTATTCAGGAGATCAAGCATGTTGCCTCCAACACAGATTCAGGCAGTTAGGAAGATCCCACATTCCTCTTTTTTTTCTACTTCCTCCTCCTCCTCTTCTAGTGGAACCCCCAGCAAAGCGCCCTAGAAATGAGGCAACCAATTTAGCAATCGATCCCATATGGACTCTACCCCCAAAAAATTATCAGCCTGTTATTCTGGACTTCATGGGCAGCTCAGGAATCCAATTTCGTGCTACAGTCCTCATTGAAATTGACTTTTTCAAAATATTTTTCAGCGAGGATATTTGTATGCCCATCAAATTTTCACCCAAAACACAATGTCAGCATATGCAGATGGACCAGGGCTGGCTCCAGGTTTTTGCGGGCCCTGGGCAAAAGAGTCTCAGTGGGCCCCTTTAACACATACTACAATTTATGATGAACAGATACGACAGAGAGATATAGGTATAGTACAATGCCAAAGATTTCACTTACTGCTTACATTACATGAGTGATATCTATTGTAAATTCCACAATAGCCCAGAAACCGGACAGTATAGTCATCCATACAGTATTATGGGCACCACATAGTGATCCATACAGAATAATGAACCCCATATATTGCTCCATACAGAATAATGAGCCTCATATTTCTCCATGCAGTATTATGGGCACCACATAGTGTTCCATACAGAATAATGAACCCCATATAATGCTTCATACAGTATAATAAGTCCCATATTTTGTTCCATACAGTATAATGAACCCCATATATTGTTCCATACAGTATAATGAGCCAAGCCTATTGCTCCATACAGTATGATGGGCACCACATAGTGCTCCAGACAGAATTATGAGCCTCATATATTGCTCCATTCAGTATAATGGACCCCATATATTGCTCCATACAGAATAATGGATCCCACATAATGCTCCACCTAGTTTAATGAACCCCATATATTGCTCCATACAGAATAATGAGCCCTATATAGTGCTCCAAACAGTATATGATGGGCCCCATATAATGCTCCATTCATCATGGGCCCCATATAATGCTCCATACAGTATATGATGGGCCCCATATATTGCTCCATATATAATGGGCTCCATATAATGCTCCATTCATCATGGGCCCCATATAATGCTCCACATTTAATGGGCCCCATATAATGATCCATACAGTATATGATGGGCCCCATATATTGATCCATATATAATGGGCTCCATATAATGATCCATACATAATGGGACCCATATAATGCTTCACGTATAATGGGCCCCATATAATGATCCATACAGTATATGAAGGGCCCCATAGATTGCTCCATATATAATGGGCTCCATATAATGCTCCATACAGAATGGGTCCCATATAATGCTTCATACAGTGTATGATGGTGTCACGATAATGTAAATGTGATGTGTGGTTTTCCTTATCATCACACATTTCTAGAACACTTCATGGGCACCAGCACTCCCCACAGAGTCGCCCTGTGGGCTTTTGACCCCCCTCCCAGCTCCTTCTCACTACACACTCTGTGTAATGTGATACTAGTTTGCTAGCAGCCAACTCCCTCCCCCTGAATAGCTTAAGAACAGCTGTAAAAAACGGTTTGGCAGCTCTAAAGCACATGGCCTGTTCCTTTGTATACGATAGAGATATTCCAGACGTAATAACGTGATCCAATTATAGATATAGGTGTGAAACTTACATATCTGCATGTCCATCGGTAGAACCAACAACCAGTGAATTTTCTAAGCTCTGGCAGTAGCAGAATCGAAGAAACAGATTCCTACTTAAGTGGCTCATACAGGTACTTCGAGTTTGGACTTAAATGAATGCCAACGTCATGCTGAGTAAGATGATACGTTGGTCGTCCATATACGAGCTTCCTGGCCCAAGATATGAGTTTTCAGCAAGTGTTAGCCCCTCAGAGAAAAGAAGAGTGCTTCCATAACTCAGCCCCTTTAGTGATGTCACGACCAGGGGGTTATAAGGTTGTGGGAGCTCAGTTGGCAGGTGTCTTTGCCTGGGAAACCTGATACAGAGAGGTCCGTGTAATGCACTGTGACGTATGCCCATCCCCCGACCACATGTTTTGCCTGAAATGATCTAAGCAACTGTAAGTTTTTCTTACATTAATCCTTTTTATTTTGTAACCATCTTGCACATACTTTAATTGCCTCATATTGTAATATCTTTTAGACCTTTTGTAAATACTGCCTACCTTTTTGGAGTAAAATATATAAAATTACTAGTTCCGTTTCTCCTTGCACTATAACGTACTGTCACGTCCACAGAGGTGGCCTCTGCCTCACATTCTAGAACAAGAGGCTGGTGGCAGCAAGTGTGTGCTGGGCGTATTGCCTGGCTGTGGCTAAGAGTAGTTATAATTCCCTCGCTGCAGAGTGCCTAATAGCCAGTTCACATCCAAGCAGGACGGGCAGGCGACTAATTATCCTAAGTGCAGTTCCCTGACTGACCTGAGGGTAAGGGGGGCGCTGGAGAGCTGCAAGTTCCTAAGCGGAACTGGAAAGTGGGATATACATAAATTTCTGTAGTTCATGACATATTGGTGGCAGCGGAGGGATAACTAAAATAAGCCCCCCTGCAGTAAAGTGTATGGTCAATAGACTTGTTTCCTGTTTTTTTCATCACATTTGGTGGCAGTGACGGGATCATAAATCGTGACCCCCGGGCCCATTCATCACAGATGGGCACCATAAAATGCTCCAGTGTATGCTGGGCCCCATTTAATGCTCCAGTATAATGGTCTAGTATACGATGGACCCCATACAGTGTGGAAAGAATGTATTTAGTCAGCCACCAATTGTGCAAGTTCTTCCACTTAAAAAGATGAGAGAAGCCTGTAATTAACATCATAGGTAGATCACACCTATGAGAGTCAAAATTGAGAAAACAAATCCAGAAAATCACCATGTCTTATTTGGCAAAATTTATTTTTCAAATTATGGTGGAAAATAAGTATTTGGTCACCTAAAAGCATGCAAGATTTTTTCCCAACTGTATAATGCTCCATTATATAATGAGCCCCATTTAATGCTCCAAACATAAAAAAAAAATGAAATACTAACCTCTCCCCGCTGGCGGCAGCTCTGTTCCAGACTCCTCAGCGTTGCAATCTTCCAGCTGTCTGCACTGTGACTGTTCAGGCACAGGGCGCACTCTAGTCACGTCAGCGCTCCCTCTGACCTGAAACGTCACAGAGTCGGAAGACACTGCAGCAGAGGAACAGAGAGAAGTAATGCAAGTTTCGGGGCCCTGAGCAAGCGGGGGGCCCACTCATGGGTGCTGGCATCGGGCCCCAATAGTACCAGTCTCACTGACAGCGAGTGGGCCCATCCCGCCAGCTCAAGGCTCCGGCACTGGCCTGGGTGCTGACACCGGCCCTGAGATAGACCCCTGTAAATGCAGCATAAATTATGACATTTTGGGCATATGGGCATAGTCAGAAAACCAGAGCTCTGTCAATATTGGAGTACTTCTATACTATACAGCACACCAATATTCCATATGGCCATGACAAGGACACGATTTGAGGCAATCCAAAAAATTTTGCATTATAGTGATAATGCGCAGTGCCTTCCCTGAGATGAGCCTAACTTTGATCGTCTATATAAAATTCAGCCAACAGTTGAACACTTCTCCAGAAAATTTGCTGAGGTTTATAACCTCCAAAGGGACCTCTCTATAGATAAATCTTTGGTTAATTTCAAAGGGAGGCTTAAATTCCGACAATACCTGCCCAGTAAGAGGGCCAGGTATGGAATTAAAGTGTACAAGCTGTGGGAGAGTATCTCAGGGCATATCCACAGATTTATTGTTTACGAAGGGAGGAACACCCGGCTTGACCTCCCTGAATCTCTCTCGTCCTGGGGGTGAGTGGGAAAATTATGTGGGAGTTGGTGCACCCTGCAATAATGATTATTGTCACCTCTATGTAAAGAAATTTTAGACCAGCATCCCACTCTTTAAGACCGTCTCTGCCAGAGGTAGAGTTGCATGAGGCACCGTGAAAAAAAAAATCAGAGAAGCCCCCTGAAGCTGTTAATTGGTCAACTTCTGAGAAAAGGTGACAGCAGAGTCCAATGGAGTGATAACATGCTGGTGGTCAAGTATAAAGACAAGAGGGATGTCCTTATTTTAACCACCATGCACCGTGACAACAGCTCCCTTGTCACTGTCTGAGGTAACACAGCAGAAGTCCCAAAGCCAAATTGTATCCTGGATTATAATAAATTCATGGGGGTGTAGACCTCTCAAACCATACAGTTCCATGTGAAAAGCAAAAGTATGGTACAAAAAGTTGGCCATGCACATTATACAGATGGCACTCTACAATGTTTTTGAGTGGTTTGGTGTGCAGGTAATATGTGTGAGACATGTGTGAGACAGGATCAGACACATCTTGTTTAATTTATGAAGGGGGAACTCTGAAAGTCACAACGTTTTTTTTTCATAGCTATCAGGCGGCCCTCACTGTCACGACTCAGCTGTCGGGTGACCCAAGACAAGGGGCTCCTTCCCTGTCCCTAACAATAGGGGGCGCCCTAGCTCGCCCCAGTCCCCGAGATACTTCTGAAGGTGAAGATGCAAGGGGCACCACCCTTGCCTTATCTCCTGAATCAGCCCTCTGTCTGTTCTCTTCTTCCACCCAGGGAAGAGGGGCGCTACTGTGCACCGTAGTACACCAACCCAACGAATAAGGCAACACAGACAAAGGTAAACTGAAAATACCAAGCATACAAATATTCACTCACAAATAACAGAGGAATACACTGGGGAGTGGAGGATGGGGAATAACCAAAGTAAGAGGAGGGAAGGGAATTATCACACTTACAAACCAAGCAACAGTCACAGATGACGCCTCCAAAACTCCTCATATAAACACCTCTCCTCCAAGCATGAAGCTTAAGCTAGTTCTGACATGGGTTTGAATCAGGACCCAGATTATAAAGGCAGTGGGAGTGGCTAACCGAGCTCAGCTGAGAGCTCATACTCCCAGAGTTTCCAATATAGCCGACTAACCCCTGTTCTGCCAAAATAAATAAACACCATTTAAAACAAGGAGAAGTGCTTTTTTCAGCGCAGGAGTAGGAGCCACCAGACCCTGCTGTCTTCTGGCTCCTCTCTGTTGCCGTAACCCCATGACACTCACTATTTAAAGAGGGCCATCAGGTAGCCCTGACCCTAATTGTAGAAGGCCAGCAGGTGGCCCTCAAAATTTATAGAGGGCCAGCATGCGTCTTATGGACAGAGGAGACTAAGATAGAGCTTTTTAATAAAGCACATTCTACTGTTTACTGTAAATGGAATAAGGCCTACAAATAAAAAAACACAGTATATACAGTCAAATATGGTGGAGGTTCAAAGATATTTTGGGGTTGTTTTGATGCTTCTGGCAGTGGATGCCTTGACTGTGTACAGGTTTGATGAAATATGAAGATTACCAAATAATTTTGGGTCGCAATGTAGTGTTAGTACAGCAGAAAAAGGGCACCGATGTTTAACTGCGCAGATCTCTAGACAAATGCCCTTATCAGGATGCAGCAAACCCAAGTAGTAAAGATAGCGGTAACACAGGTGCAAAATACTGATGAGACAACCACTCACAGCCTACCAATCCATGGAGGGGGTGATTGCTTAGCATATGATTGCACAAAAGAGGCTTGTATAGGGTGCTCAACTCAATGCATCTCATGTGAACAGACACCCCAGTTCACAAGATCAAAAATAATGGTCCTGGCTGCACTCTGAAAAATAAAGTGCAGAAAATACTTATATAAAAATATGTGAGATATTGGTCGATAGTTGATAATTTGCCTTCGGACGAGAGACAGACCCTTTTGGATCTGATTGAACTCCTACAAGAGAATGAAAACCTTGATGGGAGAAAATGTTTTTCTGGGAGACTACCTTCACAGGCCACGCCCTCCTTGTCCTTATTCCCTGCTGTTCAGATTCTCTATGACTCGGTATGTAGAGATATACAACACCTGAAGTTGGATTTTAATAAAAATAACAACATGAGCAAATCCGAACGTAACATAATATGTAAATTATGCATGAATAGGGATGATATAAGGGAAGCTGACAAGGGGGGCAATGTTGTTATTTGGTCAGTTGAACAATATGTCAAGGAGGCAAAGCGTCAACTCAATGACTTACCATCTGACCCAATTTCCTGCTTCAAGGCCAAACTTGACAATCTCTTCAAGACTGCATTGGAGTGTAACATTATAAATAAAAAAGAGAAATATTTTTTGAAAATTCATCATCCAAATATACCTACCTTTTATATGTTACCGAAGGTGCATAAATCACTACATGAGCCTCGAGGTAGGCTGATTGTCTTGGGAATTGGTGGGTTATTGGAACGACCAATGCATTTATTTAGATTCTTTTCTCCATCCATTGGTTTTGTCCCTAGGTTCTTATGTGAGAGACTTCGCTCATGTGATACAACAACTTGATGATCTTTACATTCCCTCTAATACAATCAAATAACTTTAGATGTGAAATCCCTTTATACCAGCATTCGGCATGATTTGGGCATACGAGCGGTTTCCTATTTTCTTAATCTACATTCTACTGGAGACAGAAAGCATGACTCCTTCCTCTTGGATCTTCTTCATTTCATCTTGGATAAGAACTATTTCATATTTGATCTAAACACAGGCAACTGGTACTGCGATGGGTGCATGATGTGCACCCTCATATGCAAATCTATTTCTTGGGTGGTGAGAAGTTACTGAAATTTTTCATCTTGAGGCTTATTGCCAACATGTACTCAAGTGGTATCGCTACATTGACATTTTGTTGTTTTGGACAGAGTCCTTGGAAGAATGTAAAACTTTTATTGGAGAATTGAATGATAACTCTCACAACATTCAACTTACTGCACATTTTCCTTTTTCTATGGTTGAATTTCTGGATCTCAAATTATCCATTGAAGATTCCCGTATCACCACTACCTTATATCAGAAACCGACTGCAACCAACAATCTTTTGCACTATTCAAGTTTTCATCCTCCCCATTTGAAGAATGGCATCCCTAAGGGACAATTTTGATTATGAATTTCTATTACAAGCCAAAGACCTGTCTCAAATAAAAAAAGGGGAGAAGCCAGCGATGCCTATGGTCAGAACGCAATACATAAAGTGCATATGCACATATTAGTTTCTAACTGTATTTAAAATGAGACATTTAGCAAACAATACATTTAGGAGGCCGTAATGGCACAGCGAATATAAAAAACGTAGAGTAGGACTGCCCCATATGAGAATGCTGTGAAGTGGCGGGGTGCCTCAAAGAATTGATCAATTGTTTGATAAATGTCTCATTTTAAATTACAGTTAGAAATCAATTTGTGCATGTGAACTTTATGTATTGCGTTCTGACCATAGGCAGCGCTGGCTTCTTGGTTTCTTGTCAAAGACCTATCTACCCGTCTCAGGAATAGAGGCTATCCACGAAAGGCAATCTCAAAAGCATTCATGATTGCTAAAAATAGTGATTACGATAATTTACTTCAACCACGCTGTCGGGATTTAAAAAAGTATTTGAGTGTCATGATCCCTTATCACAATCAGTGGCAGGAGACTCGTGGAATTCTGTCCAAATATTGGGGAATTTTGTTGAGTGAATCTATACTGAAATCCCACATTTCTCCCCAACCAAGTTTAGTGGCTAGGAAGGCTACAAATCTTAGGGTTAGCCTCTGTCATAGTCATTTTAGTTGACATACCTAGAGACTAAACAAGGGGTTACGTATTTGGGGTACCTTTCCATGTGGTGGATGCACTGTCTGTCCTCTATTAGATGCGATAGGATTTCTCTCCCTAATTTTTCCATTCCAAATTCAACCGAAAACCTACTTTAACTGCAAATCGCGGAATTTGGTGTACGCCCTTATCTGTGAATGCCCTAAGATCTATGTTGGACAAACTACACAGGAATTAAGGAAAAGAGTTCAGCAACATGTCTATAACATCAATACGGCAAAAAAAGACAAAGAAAAAGGTAAAACCTTGACATCAGTGGCCACGCATTTTTTGAACCAACATGAATGTCGCCTTACTGGACTCAGGATTATGGGTCTGGAATCCATTCAGACCCCCAACATTAGGGGTGGTAATATCACCCATGAATTATTAAGATGTGAATCCATATGGATTTACAATTTGCAATGTTTAACACCACAGAGTTTGAATGAGGATCTATTGTTTACAGGATTCTACAAACAAGCGTAGAGCACTTTATTTAAATTTGTCCTATATCCCTATCATTTCTTTTTCTCTTTTCTTCTCTTCACAGGCCACACTTGTTGTTTTAGTAGATGGACCCTTACCTGGCACCAGCCTTTTCCACTTGGATTACTTTATCCCCTTCATGGACTTTGTCATCATGGCATTTTTTTCTTACAGTATATATTCCTTTTTTGTCTTTGACATTGTGTGACTCATTCTTATCATTATTCCATGGTCAGCACACACTTTTTCCATGTACCTTAATATTTTTGTGTAGCAACAATCTAGATCAGTGTTTCCCAAACTCCAGTCCTCATGGACCCCACGGGTCCTGTTTACAGTATTTCCATAGCTTTGCACAGGTGAGAGAATTCCTGATGCCTTGATGATACTTCCACCATCTGCGCAATACAAAGGAAATCCTGAAAACATGACCCGTGGGGTCCGTGAGGACTGGAGTTTGGGAAACACTGATCTAGATGGTCACATTTTTTGATTCACACACTTATGGCAAAATTATTTAATTTCTTTTTCACCCATTTAATTTTGAATATTGGGATATGCAAGGTTCTGAGGTTATTCATTATTTAGTACTTATTGAATACATCTATAGATTTATTACATTTTTTTATTTTTATTTTCATGTCTGTTTACTCCTTCTATATACATATTTTTATATATTCCTTCATTTATTATTTTGTTGCCCTCACTTCGTTTTTCTTGGTGGATCATCCACTTTCAATAATCCTTTTTGAATCTGAAATAAAACACAGGTCATACATACTATTATTTTTTTCTTTTGGTTCCTTATTTGTGCTCTTGTTTGTTGTACCCTTTAAATTTGATACCTCCCTTAGCTCTATTATTTATCTAGATACTTACCTTGATTACTTTTTTTATATCATTAAATCTTGCAATAAAACAATATTTTTGCTTAAATATGGGATTTTTCCTAAATATGGGATCTTGTTTCGTCTATTCCTTTTAGTGGAAATAAATGACCTTTACTTGAGGTTCATTAAACCTATTGGTATTTACATGTTTGCATATTATCTTTCTACCATAGGCGCCTATACCATCTCTGCACTAGCAGGCTTACATTTCCTTAGCCGATATATTCTGGCATCGCATGTTTATTGAAGTATTATTCATTGATCGGCGTTATTTCAGACATATGCATGCATTGTTGTGTTCTCTAGATGGACTTTAGTGCCTGCACATAATTGCTCAGCAGGTCATCGACCTCAGCACATCGCGCATTGAAATGCATTTAGTATGCGCATGCGCATTTCCGAC
>VIAB01002461.1:3043-14042 GCA_009801035.1 Oophaga pumilio
CATGGAATAAATGGCGCTATATAAATGTATAATAATAAATAATTTGCGCCCCTGCTCTGCTTTTATAGCTAGTGTGGGGGCAGATGGGAAGTAACACATAACTGTAGGATAAATTAAAGTCCTCGCCAGTTTTGCAGTCTTTATGTATACAATAGGATAGTTTTACGGCCACCATTGATCCTTAGAAGGGGCGGGGTGGTATTTGAATCTATAGAAAGAGTTAAATTTTCTACTCTGTAGGTATCATTCATGATCTTGAAATGTGATTGCATTGTGCACCCCTCCAACCAGAGATGTTTGAGTTCATAAATGTAAGACACGAGTCCCTGGTATCATTATAATGATTCTAAAAAGATCCTTTATGACCAATAGAAATGTTGATCAGTTGTACTGGGTTTGTATCTTGGGTTATGGATTCTTGCTGTATTTTTGCATAATTATTTAGGTTAAAGCGGCATTCCCATCTCCAAGATCCTATCCCAATATGTAGTAATAATAATATTAGCAAATACCTTCAATTAGAAATGTGGTATAGTTCTTCTGATTCACTTTGTCGCTTACCCCATGCTCAGGGCATTGTAGTAGCTTGAGTATCCCCAATTACAACCACTCATAGAGTGACAGCTAGATGATAGTTGTCATAACCATAAATACCTAAGTTACTGCAATGCCCTGCACATGGGGCAAGTGACATAGCAAATCAGAAGAACTGTACAACATTTCTAATTTTAGGTATTTGCTAATATTATTGTTATTATTACATCTGCTACATATTGGCATAGAATCTTGGAGATTGGGATACCCCTTTAAGTTCCCACAATAAGTCTTTGATGCTGCATATTTCCACTGTGCAAAAAAAAAAAAAAAAAAAGCAGCGTCTTACAGTTCCATTTTAGACACGTACTGAACGGAGCAATAGATATACATCTAACCATGAAAGTTAATATAATAAATCTCTTGTGGAGTGAATGATATATATCAGCTGAAAAGGACGAATGGTAGACTATTCGGAAAATTGAGCGAACCAAAGAGCGAGCACCGAACATATGGTCTAGAAAAGAAAATTGGGACAGTTAGCGTAAGGATAAAATACTTTTATTAACTTGAGTGGTAGGAGGTTGCACCACCTACAAAGAGGTGCCCACACAAATTAGTAAAGAGAAATATGATTAGGCACAACAATAAAAAAATATATATTTTAAAACCGAACCACAAGGCAATAAATGAGAAATTGCATATAGACCTGAATATATAACATGGGATAGTAATTTATAAATTTAGTGTGTCCAAAGCTGCAGGGGGAGTACTGTGTCTCAATATTTTGACTGACACAGAGGCTGTGCTGCCAAATGGGAACATCTTATGTTTATGCTCCTGTATAAGTTTGTATTCACTTGGTGTCTATTTTCCTTTCACTTAAGGAGCATATATATAAATACCCAATGATATGAAAGGCAAGCAGGTGAGAACGGGTAGATACAGGACCTGATAGAATGCAGTTACTTAGGAATAAGCGTGGAAAGATGCATATAGAGGCTGGATGGGTTACCTGAGTGGTTCACGGTCATGGTGCGGCACACACCCCGACGCGCGTTTCAAAACGTGGAGATTTGAATAAGTAACTTGTGTTTTTCAGGGGTTAAATGACTTTGGGCCACTGATTCTACACCACCAATACACAGATAGTGATGGCCCACATCAAATTCAGATTTCTCGATTTCTCCAGCTTGGCCCAAATGTGTTCTGAGCATCAAATTGGGCAAATGGCCACTTTTCACAGATTTGAATAAGTAACTTGGGTTTTTCAGGGGTTAAAGGGAACCTGTCACCTCATATTGCCACTATAAGATGCGGCCACTGCCTTTCAGGGTTTATCTACAGCATTCTATAATGCCTTGCTTCGTGTCCCGGCTCCTGCGCAGGCGTACTGATTTGCCCTGTTGAAGGCAGAGCAATGTACTGCAGTGTGCAGGCGCCGGGCTTCTCTGACCCTTCCTGGCGCCTGCGCACTGCAGTATTTTGCTCTGCCCTCAACAGATCAGAGAAGTACGCATGCGCACGAGCCCGGACTCGAAGCAAGGAGAAGGACGTCATCGCATGAAGATGGGAGGCGACAGACCCGGACCTGCGACACCCATCGGCCCGGACCACCCCGAGGTGAATATAATAAAACCTTTTTTTCTCCAGTAGCCTTCCACGACAGCATAGGAGGATGTCTCCTTGTCCTATTAGGGGACAGGAACACAGAGAGGTTAAAAACCCCTCCCATTAGCCAGTGTATTCCTGTCCCCTTGGGGCACGGAGAGATCCTCGTATGCTGCGTGGCCGGCTTTTTGCAGCAGTATCTGGTATTCACCCTCTTGCCGGGCAGCGGTGGTCGGGGCCTCGCACCTCCCTCCTCCGGTCCTGCTCCCGTCTCCTGGATTCTGTGACCACGATGAGCTGACTTCCCTGCGCCCCCTCACGGAGGTAAAGCGGGCCGGCTCCCCCCGCTGGAGGCCTCCTGCAGCTCTCCGGCGTCTCCCCCTCCTCGTGCGTCATCTGACCCGGAAGTAGAGATCACTTCCGGTTCTCGCGTTCCATAATGGAGCGTTGGGTGATTTCCGGCAGGGAACCACCCGGATGACGCATGCACTCGCTTCTACAGAGTGCGGCCTGTGCCGGGACCGGAGGGGGAGGGGGGATCGACGAATCGAAGCGCTGGGCAGCCACTATACCTAAGTATATAAGGCTGCCAGAAGACGTCAGCAGGTAAGCGCCTATGTGGCTGAAAACCTGCTATGGAGACGTCCAGCCCTGCGACTGCAGAGCCCAGCGCTCCCCCAGCTACCGTATGTATTGGGGATGGGTCCCCCTTCAGAGGCTCCTGGCACTTCAGTCCCTTATACCCCTCTCCCTCTATTTTAGGGAGAAGGTTCCGTCCAGAGACCCTCAATTAAAAGAAATGTGTGCAATATGTACACTAAAATTGCCACCTAACTGAGATAAAAAACTCTGCCAAAAGTGCACAGATAAAGTGGTCAGAGCGGAGCATCCCTCATTGCTAGAGGAGATCCGCGTCCTAGTTAAACAGGAAGTACAGACCTCCATAGCTGCACTAGTCCACCCTCCCCTGCCTAACCCACCCTCACCTGGTCCGTCTCTCTCAAAAAAAAGAAAATTCCAGCCAGAGCATTCGGACTCAGTCCGACATTTCCCAAGGATCATTCTCATCCAAATGGGAGAATCCCTTAGTTCACAACACGGCGGAAATCAGGAAATTCCTGTTTTCCTCTGAATATATCGAGGAGCTTGTGAGTGCTGTGCGGAGCACTATGGGATTAGAGGACCAACCAATTTCTCACTCCATACAGGATGAATTCTTTGGCGGGTCCCAGGCGGAGAGGTCGGCGGGGTTTCCAGTGCATAAAAGCATATCGGACACAATAGAACGGGAGTGGGCCTTTCCGGAAAAACGTCTCACGACCCCTTCAGAAATTAGAAATCAATTTCCCCTTGACAAAAATCCAATCAAGTGGGATATTCCTAAAGTGGACTCTCAAGTGGCAAGAGTGGCAAAGAAAACGGCCCTTCTATTTGAGGATTCGTCTCAGCTGAAGGACCCCATGGACAGAAAAATTGAGTCTCCTCAAAAAATGTTGGGAGACCTCCACTTTAGCCCTAAAAAGTAATATAGCGTCCACCTGCGTTGCCAGATCTCTCCATCGCTGGCTCCAGGAAATGGAAAACTACATCTCCCAGGGTACTCCGAGAGGTGATGTGTTAGACTCACTACCCATTCTCCATAAGGCAGCGGGTTTCCTAGCTGATTCCTCGATGGAGTCCATACGTATTGCGGCAAGGAATTTAGTCCAAACAAATTCGGCTCGTAGAGCTCTCTGGCTTAAAATGTGGAGTGGAGACGTCACTTCCAAAATAAAGTTGTGCTCCATCCCCTTCAAAGGGGACTATGTATTTGGGCCGGTCCTAGATGAGATTTTAGAAAAGGCCACTGATAGAAAGAAAGCTCTCCCAGAGCAAAGACCTCCGAAAAAACGTGTTTTTCGACCCTCCCAGTCTCAACCCCCTCAGTATAGGGGTAAGGGAAAGACGGGAAGGTGGAGTTATACCAAAGGGAAGCCAAAAAATATCCTCGTTCCCAATCAGGGCCAACAAGAAAAACAATGACTCCGAGCCTGTGGGGGGGAGACTCTCGAAATTTTTGCACAGTTGGCAAAAAATTTCCAACAGCCGCTGGGTGCTAAGCGTGATAAAAGAAGGTCTTCTAATAGATTTCGAGACTTCCCCTCCTTCGTTGTTCAGAGTAACCTCCCTTCCATCGCGAGAGAACCAAACTCTAGTTGCTACAGAACTGCAACAATTGATAGCCTCCAGTGCAATTTCTCCAGTTCCGTCGAACGAACGAGGAAGAGGCCATTACTCCCGTATTTTCATAGTGAAGAAACCGTCAGGGAAAGCAAGGGTTATAATAAACCTGAAAACCCTCAATCAGTCGGTAACCTATCAAAGGTTCAAGATGGAATCTGTAAAATCAGCAATCCCCTTTATAACTCCTCACACGTTTATGTCAACCATAGATCTTAACGACGCCTATTTTCACATCCCGATACACCCTCTACATCGGAAGTATTTGAGATTTGCAGTCCTACTAGGTCACGAAACAGTACATTATCAATTCGATGTACTCCCCTTCGGGATTTCTTCAGCCCTAAGCCAAGGGTATTTTCAAGAATTCTGTCGGAAGCAGTGGCGCATATCCAGGAGCAGGGTGTGGCTATAGTTCCATATCTGGACAACCTTTTAATCATCGGTCCCTCAGCCGGGATCCTCGATTTACGGGTAGCCAAAACTCTCGACATCCTGCAGAACTTAGGGTGGATCGTAAACTTAAGGAAGTCTCAGCTCCAACCCTCGAAAGTGATAAGATTTCTAGGAATTCTTCTAGACTCAGAGAATCAAAGATCTTGTCTGCCGGACGACCACTGCCAAGTATTGATAACCAAAGCCTTATCCTTCAAGAAACCGAGAAACCCTACGCTGCGAACAGCCATGTCCCTGTTGGGTTCGATGACGGCCTGTATACAATCCGTGGCATGGGCTCAGGCCCACTCCAGAGTTTTACAGGCGCACATTCTAGAAAATTGGAATGGGAACCCTGCCTTGCTGAACAAGAAGATTCTGACACCAGGAAGAGTCAAGGCCTCCCTAGCCTGGTGGTTAAATTCATCGAATCTGCGCAAAGGAATAGCCTGGGATCAAACACCCTTGTTAACAGTGACTACAGACGCAAGCTCGAGAGGCTGGGGCGCTGTAGTGCTACAGATTTCCTTCCAGGGCCTATGGAGTCAGCAAGACAGACTCAGATCCTCCAACTACAGGGAACTAAAGGCAGTTCACAAAGCCTTCCAGGCAGCCGGTTCTCTAAGTTCAGGACATCACGTCAAAGTACTCTCGGACAACATAACTACGGTGGCTCATCTCAAACATCAAGGAAGCCCCAAATTCAACAGTCTGAGGAATGTATCGAACCATATTCTCAACTGGGCAGAATCCCATGTCCTCTCGCTGTCAGCGGTGCATCTAAAAGGCTCAGAAAACTTTCAGGCAGACTTTCTGAGCCGCCAAGACATACAGTCGGGGGAGTGGAGTCTGAAGAGGAAAATCTTCACCTCACTCACAGAGATGTGGGGCCTTCCCGAGGTGGATCTGATGGCCTCGGGACAAAACGCCCAGGTCAAAACATTTTTTTCCCTAAATCCAGGGGACGGGTGCTAAGGAGTGGACGCTTTCAGTCACCCCTGGAATTTCCGGCTGGCCTATGCGTTTCCTCCGATACCTCTCCTAGCAAGAACTCTGCGGAAAATTCTGGACGATCAAGTTCCGGTCATCTTAATGGCCCCGGTGTGGCCGAAAAGAAGTTGGTTCCACCTCATACTAGAACTACAGGCGGGAGGACTAATTTTTCTACAACCGGAAAATGATCTTCTCCAACAGGGTCATCTTCGTCATCCAGATCCCCGAAGGCTCAATCTAGCGGCTTGGCTGTTGAAGCCCAGGTCCTCAGAGCAAAGGGTCTTTTGGAACAAGTAATTGTCACTTTACAAAAATCCAGGAAACCTGTAACTAATGCTATTTACAGTAAGATATGGAAAAAGTTCTCCTCCTGGTGCCATCCTGATATACCAGACCCACTCCGTCCCAACATATCTAAAATATTGGATTTTTTACAAAAAGGATTAGACCTGGGCTTCAAACCAAGCACGTTAAAAGTCCAGGTGTCCACTGAGTTCAGTGTTCGACCAAGACTTAGCGTGCCATAAATAGATTAAGGCTAAGTGCACAAGTTCAGGAATGTTTGCAGAATATTCCTGAGCAAAAACTGACTTTTTTCACGGTAAAAACGCGCTTTTTTTGCGCGTTTTTGGTGCATTTTTTTTTGCGCGGATTTGACGCGTTTTTACAGCGATTTTTTTTCCTGAACTTTCTAGGTCAATAATATAGCGGGAAAAACGCTATAATTCCGCAAAATTAATGAACATGTTGCTATTTTTTCCGCGATGCGTTTTTTTCGCGGAAAAAAAACGCACCATGTGCACAATAATTGCGGAATTCATTCTAAATGATAGGATGCGTTTTTGATGCGTTTTTCCCGCCTAAGAGATTCATGGTCTCGGCACTCAGACTGCACCCCAAGAAACAGTTCATTGTCCCACCCTGGGACCTAAACATAGTACTCAAAGGGCTCACAGGGCCTCCCTTTGAACCTCTAACCTCATGTTCCCCCTATCTACTTTCATGTAAAACAGCCTTTCTGATTGCCATTTCCACAGCTAGAAGGGTAGGGGAATTACAGGCTCTCTCAATTCGAGAACCCTATTTATCCATAAGAGACGACTCTATCATATTTTGCCCTGATCCGTCATTTCTACCCAAAGTGGTATCAGATTTTCATCGCTTGCAGGACATAATTTTACCTTCGTTCTGCCAGAACCCGGCGAACCTTAGAGAACAAGAGTTCCATACACTGGACGTCAGAAGAATTGTTCTTCACTACTTAGAACCCTCATCATCCTTTAGAGTTGACCAGAACCTCTTTACACTTATACGGTAAAAATAAAGGTAAAAAAGTGGCAAAAAACACGATTGCCGCCTGGATAAGGAAAGCCATAACAGAAGCATACCTAGTCCAGAATTTAGCTCCGCCAGCGGCCCTAAAGGCCCGATCAACCCGATCCATGGCAGCATCCTGGGCTGAAAGAGCTGGAGTTTCGTCTGAGCAGATTTGCAGGGCTGCAACATGGTCTTCCCTGCATACCTTCACGAAACACTACAGATTGGACTTCTGGTCCAATCGGGACCTAGTTTTTGGCCGGAAAGTCCTCCAGGCCGTAGCCCCCCCTTAATGTTGTATTGGTTGGTATACCTCCTATTCTGTCGTGGAAGGCTACTGGAGAAAAAATAATTATTCTTACTGTTAATTCGGTTTCTAGTAGCATTCCACGACAGCACCAATTCCCTCCTGGAATTCTTGGATTAAGTTCTGAGAATACTAAAGGTAACCGTTCCTAAATGTGGTGGTAAAATACTGGCTAATGGGAGGTGGGAGGGGTTTTTAACCTCTCTGTGTTCCTGTCCCCTAATAGGACAAGGAGACATCCTCCTATGCTGTCGTGGAATGCTACTAGAAACCGAATTAACGGTAAGAATAATTCTTTTTTCTTATCTTTCAGGTCGGGGGCTTATCTACAGCATTATAGATTGCTGTAGATAAACCCTGAAAGGCAGTGGCCGCATATTATAGCGGCAAAACGAGGTGACAGGTTCCCTTTAAATGACATTGGGCCACTGATCTCACACCAACATTACATACACACTGATGGCCCGCATCAAATTCAGGTCACTCCAGGATTAGAGGTTCTGGGAATCAAAGCAGGAAATTAGCTATTTAATATTGGCCATTTGCCCATTCTGATGCCCAGAACACATTTGGGCCAGGCTGTTGAGACCTGAATTTGATACGGGCCATTACGATCTGTGTAATAGTGATGTGAGATCAGTGGCCCAAAGTCATTTAATCCCTGAAAAATACCACTTATTCAAATCTGTGAAAAGTGGCTAAGGGGTATTTTTCAGGGGTTATATGACTTTTGGGAATGTAGCCTTACAGTGCACCCCACTTATCATTCTGCAAATGACATTTCGTGAATGCATGCTAATTTAGTGTTCTTGTGATACTCCAGTAAAAACAAGTTCTCGACGGGAAAGGTGATAACTTATTAATTGCTGTTGGTCTGACCACTGGGACCCCATTGACCAGCAGAACGGGGAACTTTTATCTCCGTTAGCATGGAGGCTACCAAGTGCTGCAAATCTGCTTTTTTTCTCCAAGGAGCGGCATCCAAGTATGCTCACTGCTCCTCCATTCTAACAGGAATAACATTTCTGCTGATCAACAGAGGAACGGTTGTAGGACAATGTGTTGGGTGAGAACTTGTTTTTCCCAGAGAACTAGTGATGGGTAATTTGTGACTGATCCGAGACAAACAGCTGGCTCCCAGCTGGACTGCCCATCACTCCAGAGAACCCCTTATAAATCTCGCCAATCATGTCTGGTTTGCTTGCAGAAATATTTTATGGTGCATTTACACAGGCTGACAAAAAGTGATGGGGACACAATGCAAACTGCCTTTAGAGCGTAAGAGGACTAAAACTCTACCACCTATAGCAAGTAGTAATCCTTATACTTAATGTTGACCCTTTAACAAGCCTTGCCATGAGACTTGGGATCAAGGCCAAACCAGAATGTCAATTTGAAGACAGTGTTTCAGGGTGCTGTCCCTGTATGAGATCTGGTTTGGCTATGTGAGAGGCTTCTGACTGGCATATAAAGGGTGATGTTTCTCCTTGTGTAGAGTGACATGACTGGTCTGGCATGGCAATATAAGAAGACGTATACACCATGCATGCTCCTTTTGGGAAATTAAATATGCAAGTTTCCTCTTCAGAGAGGAAGAGGACTAGAACTCTTAACGCCACCTATTAGAGGTAGCAATTCCTAAAAGTCCATATCGACCATTTAATGAGCCTTGTCGCATGAATTAGGATAAAAGCCAAACAAGAATCTCAATTTGCAGATATGGTGTTTCAGGGTTGTTGTTACTCCTCAGTGCAAAGTTTGAGATCGGGTACAGAATGGTAACTACGATCGCTCTGTCCTGATACAGTATCACGTTATCGGCAGCACATCTCCTGTTTACACAACAGAAACCGCTGCCACAACAATGCTCTTTTTTTTTTTTTTTTCTGCAAGATAAATGATTTGATCGCCTTATGAACGTATTGCTCACATTGATAACCGGGAACGTGTTCCTCCAAACACTTCTTTGCCAGCAAACTGCTGCACTCTCTGTTTTGCCTGTTATTCATCTTGGACTGTCCAGTTTGGGGCCAATACTGTCACACTTTTATCGAATGACATCCAATAGTCTGAGGAAGATTCTATGTCCAAAAACCAGTATCCACCCTTGTGAGCAAGAAGACCAGCATCAACCTTTTTTTTTTTTTTTGCAAACCGCATATTGCTAGTGGGCTATAAAGGTGTAGATTGACATATGTGAGGGGGTACAAGCTGTGTTCTTTACCAACACCCCTTGCTCCCATTCACTTCCACTACACTGGACTCGTATAGAAAACACATTAGAGTGTAATAAATAATATATTATATCTGTTGGTAGTGCCAATGTCAGCACATCATAGTGAGCATGTAGACCATTGCAATGACCAATATTTTGCCTCTATGTAAATACTAGACTTGGTCACCATCTTTGGGCATCCTGGCCCATGGGATTGATGTAGCCCTGCCGTACATTGTGGGATGGCTCATTGCCGTCTCTGATCAAAGCCATCCTGGCACTAGGGATTTATGTAGCCCTGCCGTACATTGTGGGATGGCTCACTGCCGTCTCTCATGAAAGCCATCCTGGCACTTGGGATTGATGTAGCCCTGCCGTACATTGTGCGATGGCTCATTGTGGCCTCTGATGAAAGCCATCCTGGCACTTGGGATTGATGTAGCCCTGCCGTGCATTGTGGGATGGCTCACTGCCGTCTCTGATGAAAGCCATCCTGGCACTTGGGATTGATGTAGCCCTGACATACAATGTGGGATGGCTCACTGCCGTCTCTGATGAAAGCCATCCTGGCACTTGGGATTGATGTAGCCCTGCCGTACATTGTGGGATGGCTCATTGCCGTTTCTGATGAAAGCCATCCTGGCACTTGGGATTGATGTAGCCCTGCCATACATTGTGGGATGGCTCACTGCCGTCTCTGATGAAAGCCATCCTGGCACTTGTGATTGATGTAGCCCTGCCTTACATTGTGGGATGGCTCATTGCGGCCTCTGATGAAAGCCATCCTGGCACTTGGGATTGATGTAGCCCTGCCGTACATTGTGGGATGGCTAATTGCTGTTTCTGATGAAAGCTATCCTGGCACTTGGGATTTATGTAGCCCTGCCATACATTGTGGGATGGCTCACTGCTGTGTCTGATTAAAGCCATCCTGGCACTTGGGATTGATGTAGCCCTGCCATACATTGTGGGATGGCTCACTGCCGTGTCTGATGAAAGCCATCCTGGCTCTTGGGATTGATGTAGCCCTGCCATACATTGTGGGATGGCTCACTGCCGTCTCTGATGAAAGCCATCCTGGCACTTGGGATTGATGTAGCCCTGCTGTACATTGTGGGATGGCTCACTGTCGTCTCTGATGAAAGCCATCCTGGCACTTGGGATTGATGTAGCCCTGCCGTACATTGTGGGATGGCTCATTTCCATCTGTGATGAAAGACACCCTGGCACTTGGGATTGATGTAGCCCTGCCGTGCATTGTGGGATGGCTCATTGCCGTCTCTGATGAGTCATCCTGACACTTGGGATTGATGTAGCCCTGCTGTACATTGTGGGATGTCTCATTGCGGCCTCTGATGAAAGCTATC
>VIAB01002461.1:17470-31190 GCA_009801035.1 Oophaga pumilio
ACCGTCTCTGATGAAAGCCATCCTGGCACTTGGGATTGATGTAGTCCTGCCGTACATTGTGGGATGGCTCATTGCCATCTCTGATGAAAGCCATCCTGGCACTTGGGATTGATGTAGCCCTGCCATACATTGTGGGATAACTCATTGCGGCCTCTGATGAAAGCTATCCTGGCACTTGGGATTGATGTAGCCCTGCCATACATTGTGGGATGGCTCACTGCCGTCTTTGATGAAAGCCATCCTGGTACTTGGGATTGATGTAGCCCTGCTGTACATTGTGGGATGGCTCATTGCCGTCTCTGATGAAAGCCATCCTGGCACTTGGGATTGATGTAGCCCTGCCGTACATTGTGGGATGTCTCATTGCTACCTGTGATAGGAGCACATTGCCCTTCTCTGCGCTGCTGAGTAATTGTATATCCATCCTCTGTATGGTCCCTCAGCATCAGTGATTTCTGTGCCACAGCAGACAAGAGAGTGAAATGTCACAAAAATACTAATGAATCCTTCACTTACCGATTACTATGAAGCGATGGTGTGCCCTCTTCCACATGTGACCGCTGCAGCCAGCAAAAATCATACCTGTAGACCACATGAAAAGGCTGTACAGCGTCTCACTGGTCAGGCCAATCCTGACCACTGGGCATTAGATGTTGGCGTCTGGACGGGAAAGTTTTGAAATGAGCCATCAGATGCTGAGAAAATAGTAGATATGTACTGGGATGTCAGAATAAGCAGAAGAGGAAGGCGATGAATAATAGTGTGAACGGGTCAGCCACTTGTGAAATCTCTAATGCACAATAAACTGAGCAGCACGGTGGCTCAGTGGTTAGCACTGTTGCTTTGCAGCACTGGGGTCCTGGGTTCAAATCCCACTAAGATGTAACATTTTAAGTGGTGAAAAGTTAATCTGGTCATCAAAGCAAATGTGGTTCTGACCACTTGTGTGGAATAATGGGATGTGGGGTCACACTTGCTGATGCTAGGCTTAGATTTCATTTCTGCACTTTGGTACTAAGGGAGTCAATCAGCAGTTTTGACCCTGCAGAAATGCTATTCTTGATGGGAGGCATTATATATACCTTCCTGTAGTTCGTTAGCAGCAGCATGAACGAGAACGTGAAATATTTACCTGGTGTGAGCCATTTCCACAAGTGCTCCATCAGCATTCCCTATCCCAGCAGCCAGCGCTCCACAATCTCCCTCTGCTTGAGCGGTGGATGTAGTAGGCTTCTGGTTGGATGCTACATCCGTTACTCAGGAGCAGAGGGGGGATTGTGTAGGTGCAGTGGCACATTATATGACTGCAGACTTGTGAATCCTCACATCGCACGCACTGCGAGGAGTCTCCAGTGCAGGGAACGGCAGTCATGTGACCCACAAGTACATGATTTGCATATTCCCGGCCCATTCCAACTAGATATTTGCAGCCTCATTCAATGCAAGTGTATTGAGCAAGGCCGGAATCAGCCTAGATGTAGTGTGGCCGGGAGTATGCAAATCACATACTTGTGGGTCACATGACCACCGTTCTCTGCACTGGTGACTCCTCGCAGTGCGTACGATGTGAGGATTCACAAGTCTGCAGTCAAATAAAGTGACTGCGGACTTGTAGTTTAAGAACGGACAACCTCTTTAATAGCATATTTAAAGGGAACCTATAACATTGGACATGCAGTCTGATCTGTTGATAGCATGGTATAGAGAAGGAGAAGGCGAGCAGAATGATATATAGGTTTGTTGGAAAAGATCCAGTATAAGGCTAGTCTCACACTAGCGTATGGCTGCGCTGCGGAGGGCTGCGGACTTCCTCTGTGAAGCTCCGCCGCACCTCCTCCGGTCAGCTCCGCCTATGTCTGCAAGCGGCCTGCGTACCTATATTTAACATTAAGGAACGCAGGCCGTGCAGATGTATGCGGATGCCGCCGCATGCGTCGTTTTGACGGTGCGGCGACCGCAACAAACTGCAACATGTTGCGTTCTGCGCAGATCGCCACACCGTCAAAACGATGCATGCGGCAGCATCCGCATACATCTGCACGGCCTGCGTACCTAATGTTAAATATGAGTACGCAGGCCGCTTGCAGACATAGGCGGAGCTGACCGGAGGAGGTGCGGCAGTGGGCGGAGCTTCACAGAGGAAGTTTTCAGCCCTCCGCAGCCAGCAATACGCTAGTGTGAAACTAGCCTAAGTTGTATTTTATTAATTGAAATCCCTTGGGATCCAGTTGTGCGGTCCTATTAGTGATTGACTGCTATCTCTGCCGGCATGTACATACAGAGAAGACTGTCAATCATTGAGTAGGACCGCCCACTGGACTCATACACGTATAAACACCAGGTAGTTCAGTAAAAAAAAATGCAAGTTTTATTGAAAATTTTCCCACTAAAATGTTATCAGTCTCCTTGTGCTCTATAACTTCCTGCCTGCAGATCGGATGTCCTCTGTGCCATCGCAGGGTCCCTTTAACACCACCACACCTTTCCTGTCTAGAGCTGTCAGCAGGTCCGCAGGGTGAAAACTGCTGACAGAAGCCCGTGAAGCTGAGCTGTGCGCAGATCGCTCCTGCTGCCTCTTACACTAACATAAAAGATGCTGGTGTTGGGAATGTGCGCCAGTCTCACCAGAGACACTATTTTCTCCACCGATCAGAAGAGCAGCCCGTCACAAGTGATCATTCAGAGAAGAGAGTTTGCTGCCTGGAAATAGTCCACGCCTCTCCAAGCATGGCTGTCCGTGAGATGGATATTAATAGAGCGCAGATATCAGTAGGTTCAGGCAGCAGTGTTTTAGGCACCTTGGTTACATTCTTCTTGGGTTTTTCCCAGCTCTTTTCTATTCGCATATAAAACTTATAAAGAAAATTCAAAGTTTGGTTCCCCCAGCATAACTACGATCATTCTATACAGCGCTACCCGAAGATGACAGCGTAGCTGCAATGCAAATCTCAGATCCAAAGGTGGCCGATGTCAGCAGAAGGCTCGTCTGGCCATGGGCTGTTCCTCCTTACTGTCCCCACGCACAGCACATCTTGGCTTAGCTTCGTTCACTGCACTTTTCTGTGCATAAATGTCGTACCCACCTATACCAGACATGTGGTTTAGGGGTTTCTCTACATATACATTGGCTTTGAAAGTATCCACCCCCTTGGCTATTTACCTATTTTGTTACCTTACAACCTGTGTTTAAATATTTTTGTAATCCAATTTGCTTGATGGGCGCTGATTGGTTGTCATAACACCCTGGGGTATGCAGAAGACACCAGTGCTTGTCATTGCTGATCTTCTAAGAGCGCCACCCCGTGGCCAGCATTCATAGAAGATGAGCATTTCTGCTACACATAGCACTATCAAATTCCCTATCCTCAAATGGAGAGAACATGGTACCACAACAAATCTCCCAAGAGAGGGCCACCCACCAAAACTCTCAGCCAGGGCAAGGAGGGCATAAACCAGAGTGGTAGCACAGACACCAAAGGTAATCCTGAAGGAGCTGCAGAGTTCCCAAGCAGAGACTGGAGTATCTGTCCATACGACCACAAAAAACTGTACACTCCATACAGGTGGCTTTTTTGGAAGAGTGGGCAGAAAAAAGCTTTTACTTACACTTATTGTAAGGCTCATTTTGAGTTTGCCAAAAGACTTGTGGGAGACTCCCCAAATGTATGGAGAAAGGTGCTGTGGTCAGATGAGATCAAAATTGAACTTTTTTGACTACCAAGGTCAACGCTATGTCTGGCGTCAAACCAACACAGCTCATCACCCCAAGAACACCATCGCCATGGTGGTGGCAGCATCATGTTGGGATGTTTTTCGGTAGCTGGGACAGGGAAAATGTTCTGTATTGAGTGGAAGATGGAAGGTGCAAAATCCAGGGCTTTTCTTGAGCAAAATTTTCTTCAGTCTCAGTGCTTTGAGACTGGGACAGAGGTTCACCTTCCAACAAGGCAATGACCCAAGGCATACTGCTAAAGCAAAACTCGATGTTTTGGAGTGGCCTAGTCAAAGGCTAGACCTTAATCCAATTGAGAATCTGTGGTCACACTTGAAGATTGCTGCTCACCAGAGGAAACCATCGAACTTGAAGGAGCTGGAGCAGTTTTGCCTTGAGGAATGGGCAAAAATCCCAGTGGCAAGATGTTGAAAGGTCATAGAGACTTATCCTAAGAGTCTTACAGCTGTAATTGCCATAAAAGTAGGCTCTACAAAGTACTGGCTTTGGGGGGGGGTGGTGAATAATTATGCACACTGAAGTTTTCAGTTATTTTGTACTATTTGTTGTTTGCTTCAAAATTAAAAAGAAAACCAAATATTCACAGTAGAAGGCATGTTCTTTACATGAGCTGATGCAAACACTCAAAAAACAGTGAAATTCCAGGTTGTCAGGTAGTAAAACACGGAACATGCCAACGGAGGTGATTACTTTTGCAAGCCACTGTATGGCAATCATAGGACTGAAGTGCAACCCTGCGGTGCCTTCTGGGAAGGTTCTGCAGCGTGTACACTGCAATTTTCATTATGGAAATCACTAGATCAGTTTGTAGACACCAATCATACAATCTACTTGGGGCTTTGACCTCTGAGGCCTACAGACTTGTGGAAGAGCACCAATGTGCCAGAACTGCTGAACACTTTAGTCAAAATCGTCCTCTTAAAGGGGTTGTCCGCTAACTAAAAAGGTTTTAAATACGTCTTCTAATGCTGTAAAACAAAAGTGACCTACGAAAAAAAAGTGACATTGTATTATTTTCCAGTATCTGCACAGTATTAGATTGGACTGGGAAAGAATACATTTTATATTTACATAACCTATAGGTTTATACTTTGTGATTGACATCTCCATTTACCTATTGCACATGATCTGATAGTTATCAGAGTAATTGGATTGGCTGAAGTGTCAATCTTTCTGGTAGGATCACCCCAATGACATCATTAACCAAACTTGTATAAGTCGCAGGGTCCCAGTTAATGACCATTTGCAGCCTCATTCCCTGAAGACGCCAGCAATGGCGAAACATGTCGGGGAGGCAGCTGGTTACCTTTTTAGGGCAGATTGTCTGTATTGGTAATATTTACTAAGCAGTGGTTCGCGGCCACTCTTGGACAGTCATTATTTAAATGGACAACACTGAATTAATGTCCTATACTATGCTTTACATACAGGGAAGTAATAATGCTTTCCCTAACTAATAGTGAACGATTCACTACAGCTTTACCGAAAGGGGATGGATTGAATAATACCCCCAAGGAAATCCACAGGTAGTGGAAAAGCATAGATGGTCCACTGTGAAGGGAAGGAATTACCTACCCCCAGTGGTTAATTACGGTAGCTGGCCAGGAATCAAACAATATAGACGCTGCAATTTTAAATAAGCCCTTTATTCATTATGATATAATTTAATTTCAATAATAAAAGTTATATTTTAATCTAATTTATTTAGGGTCTAGTTGCCATTGTCTAATTGTATTGTTAAACCCCACTCTGATTCATTTTCAAACAGTCCTCAACAACTTCTATAATTTGTCACAAGCTGCGGCAGTGACGTCAGTAGTGTTGACACGTTACTAGTGATTGCCTGCAGTGGTCACATGTTTATGTGGAAGAATGGGAACTGGTGAAGTGTTGGCATAGGAGCAGCAGGGGATTGGTGCGTATTATTCCTTGGTATTTTATGCACTGTAAGCTGCATTTGCAAAGTACCTTTCATACATTGTATGTGATTACGTCTGTATGACAAGTAAAATTGTTCTTTTACAGTTAATAATTGATCTTGGTTTCTGGGTCATGTAGAATTTTGGCCACATTGTCTGGCAGCCCGGGACTTGAATAATTAACTTGCACATTTGCCCAGTAAGGGATTATAGGCGTCATTCTGAAATCAGCTGAATAAGTGGCACTAAGCTGTGGAATGACTGCTTATGTCACAGTGCACATTTTTGCTGACCCACATGCAGCTTGTCCAGGACCTCATCTCACATCTGTGTGGGTTTTTTCTTTTCAAACCAAAGCTCATCTCTGTAATTGTAACTTTAATTTAGCATACATTATGCTGGAGTGAAACGCACAATGCTAGTCTGCCTTACATCTTGCTGAGTCCCTGCAGCCTATATCAACCCCTGCTTGAATTCTGCTGCCGACTCCTGCAGTGTGACGGCACCAGGTTTGAAAACAGTTCAACAGTCTTTCTAGGCGCCAACAATGACCCTCTGTGGCACATTCTATACGCCCTCCCCTCTGACGCTTATATAAGATCCCAGAAACAAATATGTCTCATGTTAACCCTGTTCTGTGTGTTGCAAATGCCTTACAACCAGGGCTGTGGAGTCAGAGCCCATTTTGGTGGAGTCGGTGTCATGGAAATTGAGGAGTTGGAGTCTGAGTCAGAGGTTTGGCTTACCGACTCCACAGCCCCGCTTACAACTAGAACGTGTGAACTCTGCCCGATAAGTCAGCAGCCCACCCTCAAGGGACAAAACTATAGTGGGTGCAGGAGCTGCAGTTGGACCTGGAGCCTAGAGGACCCCCCCAAAAGTTCTCATTGGTTCATATGAGAAGGCTAGCACTTTTAGTTTGGGACCCTGTTGAAAAATTTTTATTGGGACCCATGATCTTCTATTTAGTAATAGCATTAAAGGTCAGAGGGAAACATTAAAAAACAGAACCTTCATAGCTATATGAACAGGTCCAACAAGGAGCTCTGACAGGAGGGGGCTGCTCTTCTACTTTACTATTAGAGTTAGATCCCATCATTCTCACCTGAAACCTCCCTACATAAGGGATCCCTTGAATCTGAAGTGTTTTCCCAATCTCAACCATATCACAACAACAATTTACCTAACTCTTGGTAATAAACAGGAATGCCAGGTTATAGAAAATAATACCTTTTATTAACAAAATTCATAAAATCAGTAGTAGATCTGAAACAACAATACAACCAGGGATATATACCATGGAATCCACGTTTAAATGGAATCACCTGTAGCCGACTAATGAATAACAGGAGATGCACAAATTAGAATAAAAAAGCTGGTCCGAGGCAAATGGAATCTGCTTCCTATATCATGCCTTAACAAAAAACCAGACATCAATAGTATAAATTGCAACCTCCATTCTAAACTATCAAAAAACAGCAGGTATACACATGTGTCACAAACAATCTAACATGGATATCTATGAAACTCACATCGTGGTGTGTATAATCATTGTAAAGAAGTGGCACTTCTTTACAATGATTATACACACCACGATGTGAGTTTCATAGATATCCATGTTAGATTGTTTGTGACACATGTGTATACCTGCTGTTTTTTGATAGTTTAGAATGGAGGTTGCAATTTATACTATTGATGTCTGGTTTTTTGTTAAGGCATGATATAGGAAGCAGATTCCATTTGCCTCGGACCAGCTTTTTTATTCTAATTTGTGCATCTCCTGTTATTCATTAGTCGGCTACAGGTGATTCCATTTAAACGTGGATTCCATGGTATATATCCCTGGTTGTATTGTTGTTTCAGATCTACTACTGATTTTATGAATTTTGTTAATAAAAGGTATTATTTTCTATAACCTGGCATTCCTGTTTATTACCAAGAGTTAGGTAAATTGTTGTTGTGATATTATTGTATTTAAAGGGATGTCTTTCTCCCTGTAAGTAGGGAGTTATTTTATTAATTGGACATTAATGTGATAATAACCAATCTCAACCATGCAGCGTGGACTAAATTTCTTTCTAAAGCCTGATCTTCTGGGCATAGAGAGCTGAGGGCCACTATGTTCCCTGACGTTTTTTTGTATTTGCAGATAGATTTTTGTATCCAAGTGAGTGTAGAATGAGTTTGGGTCATTAGCTGTTGTACAGTAGCCTGAGCCGGGTAGACTACATCAGAGCCTCTCCTTGGGGACGATCTGCCATTCCTTCTGGGATGTTTCATGTATTTCTTCATAGTGAAGTAATACGTTAACTGTTTACCAGGGCTGGCCATTTCTGTAGGTCGCACAATAAGCTGGATGTGGCTGCCTGAGTCACAGGATTAATATGTAAATGTGGATTGGCTGATTGCATCACATCTATCCACCCGCCCGATAAGAGAGAAAATGATGAGGTACCGGAGGGTGCCTAATGTTCTCTACAGAGGTTTGTTGTTAAGGGCTGGAAAATGGCTCCCACACTGGTACTTGTGCACTACTGCTGTAAACTGAGACCTCTCCAGAAGACCATCTTTTTATCTAGGCCAAATCTCCTGTGGCCAATTTTGAGGTCCACCATTTATTATATCTTTTGGCCAAGCTAATTCTCAATTTTGGTTGGGTGGCTCCGAGGTTTCATAGTAGTATCTGTGGAAACATCTCAGGTAAAACCAATACGATTATATCTGTCCTCCTGCCAAGTACCACCATATTGGGCCCTGACGAGACACAAAACACAATATAGAAGATTTGCCCCGAGTTTCCCCCTCAATTTTTTTTTTTTTTTTTTTTTAATTTTCACGCATGCAATCGACCTGTTTTTCTCCTGTACCCGCTGTATTACACCGTCTATTGCTGGCTGCATAAGGTAACATGGTTGGCCACATTATCTTTATCTTATGAGACACATTGGAGACATGATATTGTGGCACTTCCTGTTGTATAGATATGACGGGTTCTCCTGCTCTTATTGCACATGTCTCCTGTCCCTACAATGGCTGCTGGTGGAGGCACCTGTGACCAGACCTGTCCATCAGGCTTGTCCCCTAATTTTCTATTGGAGGAGGCTGATGGTCTGGTCACACGTTCCTCCATCAGCAGCCATTATATGGCCTGGAGAGCTGTGCAGTCTATGAGGACATCTGCAGTAACAAGAGCAGGAGGAGAACCTGTCATACCTATGTAATAGGAAGTGCCACAATATCATGTGCCCAACACACTCATAAGATAATGTGGCCAACCATGTTACCTTATTCCGCAGCCAGCAACAGACTGTGTAACACAGCGACAAAAGGTGAAAAATGTTTAATGAAACCCAATTGCAAAAAATTATTTTTAACCCCAATTTCATGTATTTAAGTAAAAAAAAAACAAATTGTCGCCAAAGGTGGACAACCTCTTTAAAGACAAAGTAAAGGCACTGTCACACTTAGCGATCGCACCAGCGATCACGACAACGTCACGACCTGGCGAGATCGCTAGTGCGATTGCTATGTGATCGCTAGTTAGATTCCAAACACAAAGATCTCATCAGCGATCTGTATAACGACCTCTGCGGTCGTTGGGAAAACCTAGTCCCACCTGTGACGCTGGTGAAGTCGTTCATAAAGGGTGTCACACTCAGCGATTCAGGCTCACCAGCGGGACACAAACAACCAAAAAACGGCTCAGAACGTTCACAAGCGATCAGCGACATCTCAACAGGGGCCACATCGCCGCTACATGTCACACACAGCTAAGTCGCTAACGAGATCGCTACTGCGTCATGAAATCGGTGACTCATTAGCGATCTCGTTTAGTGTGACAGTACCTTTAGACTACATTTACATTGGTGTATTTTGTTTCCACCTGAGCAACAGAGCACACACACAGATATCACAGGGACCAAGTACGTACATTTAAATAGATCGCTGTAGATGTGTCTGTTGTGGTAGATCGGCTCACTTGGCTGCACATAGAGGTAGACACAGGAACACTGTCTCTTGAAATCTTCCTCTGGTTTATTAAAAATCCTGCATAAACCAGTGCAACGTTAGCAATACAAACCCGGCCTAACAGGAAAAAAAAACAACATGTGGCACAGTCATTGTTGCTACAGGAATATATACATCATGTATGTGTATAGAATAATTTTTTTTTTTTTTAATTTAGCCAACCAGCACAGCAAATTAGGCAGAGCTATAACCTCAAATAAACTAAGAAGTCACGTAATTGAGTCCCAATGGGCCGCTATGTTTCTACTTCTGTATTTATTGTTCTTCTTGTTTAGTCTGGTTGCTGTGTTATTTTTTGCCTTTCATGCACATATAGGAACATCTGCTGATTTACTGCAGCACTGAAACATTTTCCAAGTTCAAGAAAGATCTAATTTATACAGTATGAGGCCTCGCTCACACGAACGTATCAATCGAACAACAGCTGATCTCGTGGTCAAATTCTCCAAGGAGCCCACTTGGAAATAGTTAAGTACACGTGCAGATTGAACCCCCTGGTATGGGTGGGCGCTGCCTATCAAAAATGAAGTTTATTACGCCACAAGTATGAACAATGTTTAGACCGGTTACAGGTCTTTATCAAGTACAGTATTTGATAAAGACCTGTAATAGGTCAAAATGTTGTTCATACTTATAGCGGAATAAACTTCGTTTTTGATTGAATACCCTGGATTGGACGCTGTCTATCTGCACATATACGGATCTCCCTGAGAACCTGACTCCTTAGCTTATTTTAAATGGAAGGGATATTACCAGTGTGAGACATGTAATGGCTGACCGTTAGTCACACTCAGCAGAACTGAACTTTGTCTTATTACAAACACTCTTGCAGCTGCATCTCTCTTCCCCACTGACTGCCATCTTTCTGTGCACATTCTGCTTAGACAGAAGGCTGCCACTCGGTGTGTGGGCCTAGTTATACACAGCTCCGCATTCAGAGAACTGCTAGTTCTGTAGCAGATAAGAGTTGTTAATTAAAACTGCAGGAATCAGCCCAGTAAGTGATAAATCACTGGAATCAGGGTCTTCCCCCCAACATCATGCTGCTCTCAGTTGGGGCCGCAAAAATCTGGGGACTGATTCTTTTACGCTTCGTGTTTTGGGCCTACAACTCTGTGACCTTGTTTTGCCATCCAACACTGTGAAAGTCATCATGTCCATGCTACTTCACAGCAGCTGAAATGAATGGTAGCCAGTTTATACTGAAACCTCAGTGTTTCACTTACCTGTGTGTTTGGTAGATGGAGCCATCAATCCTTAAACCAATTGTGTTGAGATAAGTGCAGAGTCTGTCCGTCATACAGAAGAGCTGACCAGTAAGCGTCATCCTATGGTGGCTACACTAGTACCGGTGTGAAAACTGGCATGGCGCAAGGATTTTGATGTAGGTCTTTAAAATATAAACCAGACAGATACGTTTAGGCATCTACATTTCATGGTGCGTTTAGGCCAGGCCAGAGTAAGTGGCATCAGGGGAAGCATTACATCAGATTCACACTTGGGTCTCCTGATGTGACTTCGACAGCCACAAAGGCGTATGTGATACTGTTGTGTTTGAATCAGAAGAAGCCTGAAAATGTGACTCCAGCCATGGGATGGCAAAATTGTAGACCTTGGTACGATGGTCCTTTTTATATAGTACTCCAGAGGACACAGAAAACCCCAGTGAAAGATCCTTCTTCACTGAACCAAAGTAAAGAAAAAATGAGACATTCACAGGACACTCATGTGGGGTCCACATTGATGCTCCATGGCAGCTGGGAGTTCCTTAGCCGAACCTCAAAAATGCCGGCATCTGGGGCACCGCTTCTGATTTCTAAGCCCCCAGGACGTCATTATGTGCGTCACGCTGTGATTTCATGTTGCAGTGGGATCAAAAGTTGTGCCCAGAAAGCCACCGTTCAAGCATTGTTTCAGGAAGTTTGCAGGACCCTGGTACCGCTGCCACGGGAGAACCATGGACACCAGTCCAGGATCCTGCAAATATTCTTGTTCAATTCTAATTGTAACGCGGACGCATTTCTGTCCCTTTTGATAAATGCAATGTGTTTCACCAGTTCTATAACTCGCAGCGTGCGGCAAGTATCTACACTGTCTTGTTTGTTTTTTGATGGGTAAAGAAAAAATCCAAATTGTTTGATCATAAAAGTAGTAAATACACACTCTTTACAACTTACAAAAATCTGTCGGAAAGAACCAGTTAGTGTGTATATATAATAAATGTCGCCAAGCTGTGGGGACGGTAATGAGCGGCTTAGTTGGACACAACAACAGAGATTCTCTACCAATTATATTCTCTCCAATAAGAGATAATTGCTTGGCTTAGCCCGGAGTACATAAGTATCCAGTCTGCTGTTTTCTGGTTGTCTTGTTAAAGAGAAAAGTTCATCAGAAAATCACTTGGGGTTTTATTGTAAATGTGTGGGTGTTTTTTTTTTTTTTTGTATGGGGGGTGAGGTGTGTGTGGTTTATATAAAAGTTGCAATTTGTTTTTCCTTTGTATTGCTAACACAAAATAATCAGAAGTCTAGCAATTTTCACAATGTCCACTAAACCTAATATTTGACTCCCACTTCCTGTTCTGTACAAGTCACTTTTCAGAAGTCTCCTTATCTTCACAGACCACATTCACATGACCCCTAACATCTACATCTAACATGTATAATGCAGTATCCACCATTCACAGTAGGTGATGTCACAGCTCACCTCCTCCGTTTCCCAGATCAGAACACAAGCAGTGAGTGCGTCTATACAAATGAGTAAGGTGAAAGCCAGGCTGCTGCTTATGTCCATGTGGCAACTGAAAAATATGAGTCTAATATTCAGCCTAGTGACCACTGCAAAGATTGCAAGATTTACCGTCTATATTTTTAGATAGTGATATGGTATCTTGAAAAAAAAATATTAAACTTAACCCTGCTGCCATTTTGTTCTAGAAATCAATAGTCCTTTCAACATTCTCCAACTGCCTCCAATCTAATTTGGATGGATAATATTTAAAAAAAAAAATTTTTTGTCGACAAGTTTGTTCTAGATGGGGATGAGCAGCTCCCACCCACGCCTCCCTCCATATTAATAACGTGCACCTTTGATCAAGCTGAGCATGCATGTTAATGGGTAATCCAGTGTAAAAGACTGATGACAACTTTCTTCACTAGTTTTCTAATTCCAATGTATTTTGCCGTTTGGCGTTACTTGTTTACCCATGAGTGGATTTTTAGATTTTTGCTGGATTTCGTGTGTATATTATGTCCCTTCGTTTAAAGCAGTTGTCTGGTTCAAACAGATTACCATCTATTATTATCATAACGCCATTTATTCCATGGCGCTTTACATGTGAGGTGGGGTATACATAATAAATACAAGTACAGTAATCTTAAACAATACAAGTCATGACTGGTACAGGATGAGAGAGGACCCTGCCAGCGAGGGCTCACAATCTACAAGGGATGGGTGAGGATACAGTAGGAGAGTAGAGCTGGTTGTGCAGCGGTTTGATGGATCTGTCTAGGACTGAATCTTGCGGGACTTTGACAGATAGGTGGCGCGGTGAGGAGGTGGTGTGTGAGTGGGAGATGCTGAATGTCCGGTCTGTTAGGTATGACGAGATCCAAGATAGGGCCAAATCTGTGATACCAAGAGATGAGAGGGTCTGTAGTGATAGGTAATGGTCCACTTTGTCATAGGCAGAGGACAGGTCCAGGAGGAGGAGGACAGAGTAGTGTCGCTTGGCCTTGGCAGTTAATAGGTCATTTGTGACTTTAGTTGGGGCAGTTTCAGTGGAGTGGTGTGGCCGGAAGCCAGATTGTAAGCGGGAGGGAGTAAGAAGAGTGGTGGGAGGACAGTTCAAGATGGACGTGTTGTTCCAGTAGTTTTGAGGCATAGGGGAGAAGTGATATAGGGCGATGGGTCAAGAGAGGGCTTTTTGAGGATGGGTGTGATTGAAGCATGCTTAAAGCTTGAGGGGAAAACACCAGTTGCTAGAGATAGGTTGGAGAGATGGGTTAGGTTTGGGATGAAGACTGTGGTGAGGTTTGGG
>VIAB01002461.1:32614-60216 GCA_009801035.1 Oophaga pumilio
TATCATGATCGCTAGCGGGAACGTTTAGTGTGGCAGTACCTTAAAAGTGTGAGAGGGGCAACCGATTCCAAAGCCACAGCTATTGTGGTGTTATCTGTAGAGTAGGTGATAATATGCTGATCAGTGTGGGTCTGACCGCTTGGGCCTGCACGGATCGGCAGGTCAGATTACCACCGCTCCATTCGTTCTCTGTGGGGCTGTCTGAAAACCGAGCGCAGTGCTCAGAGGTTCCATACAAAATAAATGGGATACAGTTCGAGGTTGCACACTGCTGCTATATTCTAAAGGGAATGAAAGTTCCCCTTTCTCCCAGCTGTCACCCACCCATCAGCAAGTTATCACTTATCCAGTTGCTGCAAAAGATAAAAAAGAGATAAGGGCCTTTTACACAATTTGGTGACGCAGCAGCGATATTACTAGCGATATCGCTATGTGTGATACTTACCTCTGACCGGCTCCCCGTTGTCTGTCGCTGATCGCGCGAGAATGTGCAGCTCCATTTCTCGTCGGGCACTTCCTGCTGGCGCCGACGAGCGACGCGTGGAAGCGGGCGGGAGGACGTCAGGATCGCTGCGTCTGAAGGGTAAGTAACGACCGCTGCTGCGTCGCTAAGTCGCTGTGAGATCTGCCTGTGTGGCAGCTCACTAGCGACCATTTAGTGATGCACCAGCGATCCTGACCGGGTTGTATCGTGGTCGGGATCGCTGCTGCATCGCTAAATGTAAAACCCTCTATACAGCGCCTCCTAGGACTATAAAACCATGATAAGGTGGAGATGTAGGTAGATTATTGGAGATGGGACCTCATGGGGTTGTGCAATTACAGGCACAACCCTAGTAAAGGCTTGTAGAATTAGGTGGTGGACAACTAACACCAAAGGGTACACTACAATATAGAAAAATGTAGGACTCGGGCGATGCTGATAATGAACATCCAAATAAGCAGATGTGGTTCCTTTATTGGTAAGGATATTCAGGCTATGCTTTCCGATATCCAATTGGTATCTTGATCAGGCCAAATATTCTACCAATTTAGTGTCAATAACTCGACAGCAGAATGTCTTACAAATATAGGAACCTTATGCCGCCACTATCTCCATGTCTCTTCAGGAGGCCCATCAAAAAATGTTGACTAGATGGTACTATACTCCAGCTAGACTTTCCAAGATAAAGCCGGAAAATCTGTCAACTTGCTGGAGGGGATGCGGCCAATATGGTAACTTACTTCATATATTCTGGAACTGCCCCCTAATCAAACCCCTTTGGAATGACATATCAGCCTTAATCAATTCACTACTTCCCAAACCCATTACTCTGTCACCTCAACTAGCCCTCTTATCATTAAACTCAGACGACATTGAGCATTTCTCTATTCCTTTAGTGATCCACATCTTACTAGTCACTAAAAACTCTATTGCCTTTAATTGGAAAAGACCAAATCCTCCCAAAATCCAAGACATTATCGAAAAAATTACCCTCCATAAAGCTTTCGAACAAAAAATAGCTCAGGTGAATAATAAGTTTGACAAATATACCAGAAAATGGTCCAGATGGATTACTCTATTTCCTTAATGCTTACCAAAGGTATTATACAGCATTACCTTACTCTGTTCTTTTTTTTAATTTTTTTTTTAATCTATTTGTATTCAATGCCTTTGTTGATATTGAGTTATTGAGATGTTTGTAAAAGTTAACTTGTTGCTTTCTACCCTATGGGTTTCAAGGACCACATGGTCCCTTTTTCCCTTTCTGTCTTTCCCCTCCCTGCCCCTTCCCTTCTTTATCTTCCCTTCCCATTGTTATATAAAACCCTAATAAAAGTTTTTGGAAAACAAATATAGGAACCTTGACTACATGACCCACTCATTGGATACTTCTTATCCGCATTATTCAGGTCCTGAATTTTTCTATATTGTTATGGACTGGTGATAAATTAATTTAACTGGACAACCCCTGATTTGTTAGTTTCAGTGTAGTATAAAGTTATGCTGTCCTTTTGCTTTTTTTTACTTGTATCACTAACTAGAGCCCTATTACACAGGCTGGGTTGTACCTGGTCCAGGAGCCAGCTAGGCATCATTGGGCTGCCGTAGGGGTGCATCTGACCTACGTTGTACCACATTATGCCTCTGATTACATATTGAGTTGGTCTGTGTAAATTCAGAAAGACACATTCATGGCCTTCTTCATCAAGCATCATGTGTGCAGAGATAGTTTAAAGACTGGAGTTCTTGGGACATCGGGCAAGGATAGTCTTTGTGAATGGATTACTTTTGCTTCACTTTTTGCAATCTTTGTGTTTTCTGTAGAGCTCGTGGAAGCCCTCTCCAAAAACAGCCAGTCTAATGGCACACAGGCTCCGAACCCTCGACACCGGAAAAATGTAGCCGAACCAAGCCCATCTGCAAACGGAGAGGCCGGTGGGGAATCTGGCAAAAGTTACACACAAGATCAGCTCGACGCCGTTAAGAGGTAACTGACAGAGCAGTAATCCTATATTTCAGCCTCCAGTAATTTTCAGAATCTAATATGGTCTAGATTCTCAGATCGGCAGAGAGACGTGACTGTAGTGAAAGAGGATTACTGCCTTCCAGCTTTTTCTCACAAGTTAGAGCCCCATTGATTTAAAAGGGCAGACCCTTCATTCCAGTAATTATTGAGAGTCCCTGCTTGGCATTTTTCCAAGTCCTATGGGTATAAAAATACTTAATTTTTAAATCCTTGAAAAACACTTTGTGTGCATCCTGCCTAGTCTCTGATAGCAGAACTTTTCATAGACATTTCCCCATCTAAAGAACATATAAGATTCAAAAAGTAAAAGTCCTAATGCCAGTTCTACACCTTTTCACCAGTGAATGCAGCAGCAGGGTCCCCGCTATCCCTAATATTGGCTAGGAATCGTGTCCAGGATTTCATTCCAAAGCAAAATCTTTAATAGTGGTGATTACATCTTAAAGGGATTGTCCACTACTTCTGAATCCCTGTGTTTCCCCCTTGTAAAATATCATTTATTCTACCCTTTGGCGGGGAGAATGAAGTCAACGCTGATGGGCCGCAGGTATTGTGTGACATAATGTCATGTGAATCCTGGGAGAACTAGTGCGGACACCGCTGGAATGGCGCCGGCACTGGAGGGGAGAATAAATGATATTATTTTACAAGGGGGAAACATCGGGATTCAGAAGAGGCTGTCCGAGCAGTAGACAATGCCTTTAGTGTTCTGCTCAGTGTATTAGTGGCCCTTTGGCGGGGCATGAGTGCAGAGTACTCCTCTATTTCCCTACTACTGGTACTACAGTATGTACTCCATCCTTCACCGCAGCAGAACTTGCTTCCCTCATGTTGCTGAAATGTGCCCTCTAGTGGCCGACCGGTACATGCAGCAGATAATTTCTATCTACCTGTGTCTGCAACCAAAGATGGACAAGCTGCTAATATGTGACAGCCGCTGTGCTGTCTCCCGTCAGCCAAGTGGTAGATGGGAGTTGTACGCTGCAGAATGCACATTGTGTAGGGGAGAAGACCTACTCTGGACTGATTTACCACCTAATCTGAGAACTGAATTCTTTTAGCTCTGCTCTAGATAAAGCCATTGCGTCTGGTGCATATAATCTCTATATGAGGCACAGCAGCAGGTGCCATGGTATACGGGCCACGTGCTATATGGAGGCTGGGACACATCACTGGTGTACAGCACACTTGTGCGTGCCATGAAGTACACCTGAGTACAGGACATTGTGTAGGTGGAGGATCCGGCGGTGGGGGCTGCAGTTCTGAAGGAACATTTTGTGGTTTGAGGTTTGTCATCTCGTTGTTCTATTGTGCTTCCTCGGTACATTGTGTGACTGGTTGTCTGCACTTATGACTGGCCTTCACTATGTAGACTAGAAAGCGTGGAACAATAAAATCCAGAGCAGACGAAATAACAGAAATGCTGCATGAAATCATCCCGCTTTATGTTATAATGCAAACAAGTGGAATGAAGTATATTACACACAATGAAACTCTCCAAATAATGAAAAAATAAGGAGTTGACAAACAGAGAGAACATTGCAAGTAAGAGGCGGCGGACTTCAATCAGGACTTCAAAATGTCGAAGCGTTAATGTGAAATGCATAGTAAAAATCTTCTAAGGCGTCCAGAACAGTCTCATGACTATTTTGCCTGGATAATAATCATTTCCATTGTCTAATATATTGATTACTTGCAGGATAAAGCAATGCAAAGATTATTATGAAATTCTGGGTGTAACGAGAGAAGCATCCGAAGATGACCTGAAGAAGGCATACAGAAAGCTAGCATTAAAGTTCCATCCAGATAAAAACCACGCTCCTGGCGCAACCGAAGCATTTAAAGGTACGGTACTGGATATTCACATAGCATGGACATTTTGTTTCCTACCATAAGCTCAGTACCTCTATTTTACATCTCATTGAGCTAAAGGGTGAAATGTAAATAAGATTTCTATTTTTCAGACGTTCATGTTTTCTTAATACGCGTTTATTGCCACCATTTCTCTGGTTCACTGTCTTTAGACCATTTCTGGTAGGCAATAACCCCAGTGGTATGGGAGTACCCCACAAGACTGGCAGATTTAGAGATGACCAGTGATCAGCATACTTTGTCCCTTGTTGCTGAGATCCTAAAATCTACATCCGCCACATCAAATTTATAAAAATTGACCCTTTAATTTGCCTTCTAATTTATGCCCGTTTTGTCATTCTAAAGATTGTTATTCCCTTCACTTTAGTGGGTTTAATGTTATGGCTGACCGGTCTCTATCCCCAGTGTAGCATGCCATCATGTAGCAGTATCCCCAGGTCTGCGCAGTGTTCATCAGCCGATGAGCTGACGTTCTGCCATATAGGATAAGCTCCTTGTAGTGATCATCTTCAGATAACGTCCAGTGGAAATCTGATTAGTGAGCCCTGGGCTTGTAGTACAGAAGATTTTACTACTCAAGCTCTAGGATTGACAGGCTGAAAGAATACCTAGTGGCCACATTCACAAATACGAATAGTGGCCGGATGCCATATTATATCCGTGCATAAACCGGACCTCGTGATAAATGACTACTGATTAGCAGGGATCCTAGAGATGAGACCCCTATTGAGCAAGTGGTCATTGTGTAGGCAACCAGCCTGTTAAAGCTTCTCCTTCTTCCGACTGCGCAGTTGGCCGGAGCTGCAGCTGCCAAGAATTGGTGCAGATTTGCCACTTATTACAACGTATGTATGGCAGCATGAATTGCTCTGCTGCAGATTTAAAGCCACACGTCAATTTCTGCTGCAGAATATTCTGCCGCCAAATCTCATTTACTTTTTATCAGGGGCGGCTTACAGGATAAAAACTAGTTTACATTTATTGTAAGAGCCTGTTATGGATGGAAATTATTTAAAAAACAAAATACTGTGTGGTCAATTAGTCAAACGGTTACGGTCTGAGTAATATCTGATGTTGGCCAACGTACTATTACATTGTAGAAAGAGGTTAGAGGACGTCCCTGAGCTGTGTTCCCTATTAGGGTATATATGGGGTACACCCCACTCCAGACCCCTTTTATAGGCCAAAGATGGTTTAAAGAAGCACTCCCATCTAGATTTCACTAAATGTGTGTATACTCGCCTGCCGCTGCTCTCTCCGGAATAGAAGTGTATTGCTGACCGTAACTTTGCCTTATCGATAGTGGCAGACTACCAAGTTTTCAGAAGACGCGACCATGCCTCAGCTCATCACCAAGTAATGTAAAATGGGTTTTCTAAGCCAGGCAAGAAAATTATGACAAAAAGGCTGCTCACAGCGGCATTGGGCAAGTGTTTATACTACAATATAAGGGAATGTGCACACGCTGTGTTTTTTTTGCAGTTTTTTTCTCCCCATACAGTTTTGTCACAAAAACTGAAGGGTTTTCTAGTACCAGCATTGTGAGTGACGTCTCATGCACACTTTTCTTGTTTTTTTTGTTGCTGATTTGCAGCAGATTTCTCCCATATTAATAAGTGGGGGGAAAATATGCAAAAAAAAGCATTTATTTTATGCAGTGTTTTTCCTGCCTACACATTAGATTTTGTAGCATACTTCAGCACTTGCGTACCAGTAACCGGCCCAAAAAACGTGTGATTTACTGTGTAGTAAAAGTTCACCGTTGCTGTATGAAGTCATGACCAAACAATCTTATGGGCTTCCTTCATTTATCTTATATACTTTCCATTTTCACCTGACTGAACAGGAATTACCAGAGGTGGAAACGCCTTAAAATGTAGCCAGAACAAAAAATATTAATAATAGCGTGACTTAACATATGGTGAAAAATGGTAACTGCAATATTTGTATTATGACCCCCTACCAGGACAGTATCCCCTCTGGAAGTAACCAGCCACCTGGTGATAAATTATAGCCGAGTGCTTATAAGGTCCTCATACATATTAGAGTAAATCGCGCCTAACTTGGAGGGCTGTGCCCACAGTCTGTGTATGGCGGCCAGCTGCCCATCGTTCTGTTCTCTGGGAGGTATTGGAGAAAACGGGAGCGCACCCTCAGCTGAGTGCTCCTAGGTGTGGAGGAGTCGGGTGATGGCTGACAGCTGAACCATTGATCTAATGAGAATGGGGCTTTTCTCCCACCAGCATCCCTATGCCTAGTCTGTATCTTCTGAAGAAAACCAATATCCGCGGCCCGGACGGTAAAGCAGGGCCCAGGCTGTACAGGGCAGTAGCCAGCACGTAATGTTGTGCATTGTCTGTTTTCGGAGGGGTTTAGGTGGATTAATAGTAGAGGAGGCTATTAGGCCATATTGTCCTCCTCCGCAGTGTGTATGTGTCTGAGCACAGGTGGAATTATTCCCAGAGATGGTGACGTGTTTGAGTTTCCTCTTATCTCACATTGACGTAGTGAGAGGTCGCAATCCTGAGGTAAATGGTGGCTATCTGACTTGTGTGTTTACACTGAGCCACTGGCAAAATCGAGGATGTGTATGAAGATGGTTACTACAATAACTATCTGCAAGCGTGTTGTTGATGACCGTGGGGAGGAGTGGTGGCTTGTTGTGTACTGGTAGAGTAATGTCGTCAGCCTGCTCTGCCCGTCACGTGACATCAGTTACACATAGAAGAGAGCATGCACTAATGGAGGAAGCACCCTCACACCGGAGGACAGTGGCTGAACGCTATTAAAGAGGATTTCCCATCTCATAACGTGATGGCATATTGCTCTGATATACAATCACTGTATGATCGGTGGGGCTCTGACCTCTAGGACCCCCAACAATCCTGGGAATGATGCTGGCGCCATACCAGTGTATTACTCCATTAGCATGTGTACAGAACTGCTGCCAGCCCAGGAGACAGAGGCACCTAAGTAGTTTAGATTTCCCCAGAATTTTTTTCACCACGGACTCCTGTGACGTTTTTGGCACGTTCACAGGATGGCCAAATTACCAAGTACAACAAGGTAACCTATTATGGTACTGCAGGTCTCGGAGGTGCTGCCTGAGCCCATCAGACATGTGTGACATATCCTCTGGATGTACCATGAATCTGTATGATGAGAATAACTCTGAGGACTTATCTGGTTTTCATAAACCATATTCAGTGACCGTCATGCTTTGGCATTCAGACTTACCAGAGCTGGTGGGGTTCTCCATTGTGACCTTCATAAATAGATGGAGAAAATAGTAGCTACAAAAATTATCACTCTGGAGGACCAAGCCGTAGTTGATGTTTATTGTGGACCAGGTTATGCCTAATTTCTCCTTTGGTGGGTTCCCTTGCATGGGGTCTAAGCAGCAGGACACCCCGGGATCGGCTTATCTTCTGCAGATTCTTGGAGCAGTGTTATTTTTGTTATAAGTATCCACCGATATGTTCGGGTTGGGTGTGTAGATCCACGTATCTCAAGGTATCAGACGAGATATGATTCCTAAACACAAGACTGAGGGGCCGAAATGTAAGCCGGTGTATGATAAAATGCTAAGGTAGTCTGTTTGCTTATACCTTGAGACTATATGTTTAAGTAGGTGAGGTTAAAGGTAGACCTAGATCAGTCGAGTTCAACCAAGAACCTAACATGTTGTTGGGTTGGTAATTGCTCCATATTAAGGGAAAAATTCCTTGTCGGCTCCACGTACAGCATTTGAACTAGTTCCCCGGATTAATAACTGGTATTGAAAAATCAAGTAAAGCATGTCCCTGCAGGGAGCTGGTTGTATCCTAGGGACATCGCACATGACCGCTATGTGACTGCAGGGTCATTGAGTTCAGAGCAGGATGTCAGTCATCATCTGAGGTCTGTAAAGTAGGCGCATTATCTGCCATTTATGTGGTACAATTGAGATAAGAAGACATACTGATAATGAAGAGACAAACAACTCTGTGTCGTAAAAGCTGATTTTACCAGTGATCAAATGTATTTTTTAATCCCTGTGGTCGGTCGGCATTATTCGGACTATCAGGTGGTGTTCACACTACCATTTATAACATAAAGCCCTTGTCACACACAGCGATCTCGCTAGCGAGATCGCTGCTTAGTCACTAGTTTTGTGACGCAACAGTGATCTCCCCAGCGATATCGCTGTGTGTGATATTCAGCGACGATCAGTCCTCCTGCTGGGTATCGCTGATCGTCGCTAAATGTCCTGGACATTTTTTTGTTCGTTGGACTCCTGCTGGCCAGCACGCATCGCTGCTTGTGGCAGGCAGGAGACCATCGATCAGCTGGTAACCAAGGTACACATCGGGTTACCAGGTGCCGCGCAGCGCCTGGAAACCCGATGTGTACCTTGGTTACCAGCTCCCTGCACCAGAGGGCTGGTATCCAACGTACACTGCTGGTAACTAAGCGATGTTACCCGCAGTGTCGCTGTCCTGATCGCTGCCTGTTTGGCACTCAGGCAGCGATCATGTAGCGACACACCAGCGATCCTGACAAGAGCATATCGTTGTCGGGATCGCTGGTTTGTCGCTAGGTGTGACGGGGCCCGAAGCCGCTGCGTTCTGACGGATATCTCTGGTGGCAGACAGACATATAAACGGGGTCCTTCGATTTCCAGTTTGATGCAATCTTTCCAGCAAATCTGTCTGTCCTCTGGAACGTTGCATATATGGCCGATCCTTTTTTTGCAAATCATCAGTGCTATGTCTGCAGTCTCCCTACATTTACACTCTCCCTTTGGTAACTTCTTGTTTATAGCCATTGGGAATGCATACGCAGTGTTAAGCAACGCAGACAAGCGGAAGCAATACGACCAGTTTGGAGATGAGAAAGTGAGTGCATCGCGACATGGACACTCCGACTTCCACAGAGGCTTTGAGGCTGACATCTCCCCTGAAGACCTCTTCAACATGTTCTTTGGTGGAGGATTTCCTTCTAGTAAGTGTGTGTTTGTTTTTTAAGCTGTAAGAAAGACAAACCTATACTACCTCTATAGAGAGAATTACTTAGCTTGACTTTTTTTGTTGTTTTCTTACTTTTAGGTAATGTCCATGTATACAGCAATGGCCGAATGCATTACACATATTCTCAAAGACCAGATAGACGAGAACACCACCAAGGCGACGTAAGTGCTTTCCGGTAGGGAGATTGTTTTAGCCCTTCCAAAATGTCCAAGGATGATGAAAAGTCAATGGCTTAGCCACTAGAGGGAGCCCTGTGACTGACTCCTGTATCTATATAGCTAATATACACACATGCATGTATGTGTGTGTCATCTGTATTATCTCAAATGGTCAGGAAAGTCTATATACAATTGTTTAGGTAAAGGTCCCACTGCAGGGGCCCCCATCAGCTCTGGGATTAAAGGCTGCAGTTCCCTGGCTAAGTTTCCGTGCACAGGTTCTCCATAAAAAAAAAAAGAAACTGTGCTGTACCCTTTCACTCTAAGGATTGGTAAGAGTCCTCGCAGTCAGACCCTCTTAGTGATATGTCATTACTTTTTGTGATTGAGTCCAGAAAAAAAACATACTTTAAAATCTAAATATTGATGGAGAGAAAATGCACATAACACTAAATGAAACTGGCATGGGTTAAAGCCGGCTTCACAGATTACATGCAGATTTCACTGTTACAGAAGTGCTCCTCTGTGGTATTGCCGGTCCACCGAGGGCCTTTACCCCCCAAACTTGTTTTCATGTGCAGTTCCCCTGTGATGGCCGGTGCCTGTGAGAACTCCTGCCATGTGTTCTGCCAGGACTGACGTAGCTAAGGCTTTATTTCCCTGATGTATAATGTTTTCACCAAGTGATCAGAACGTGTTGTCCATATTTTATGTACTAAAATCTATTTTTTTTCTTATTTTTGTCCAGGGAAGTCTGGGTATGTTTGTTCAGTTGATGCCTATTCTGATCCTAATAATTGTGTCTGCCCTGAGTCAAATGATGGTGTCCAATCCCCCGTACAGCCTGAGCCACAGACCGTAAGTACATACAGTGGTGTGACCGCTAAGCTTGTTTTCCTGGCTGAAAAAGAAAAGTCTGCAGTCACTATGGTCTATAATTGTAGACTGCCATATTGTGTTTGCTATGTATGTACTGTCACGATTCCCCTGTACTCGCAGCATAAGTGGGTCGGCAATGTCACTGAATATATGTGATTTACATACTAATGGTGATGTGCTGAATAGTCTCATCATTGATCGTGGAGGTCTGGACCCCCATGAGATCAGCTGTTATTACTAGGGGAAGCCTTTCGGGTGGCAATATTCCCCCCAATATATTGTATAATTGTGCTGATGGATGGGGGGATGACATATCTACCATGTGGGGGGGTGTATGGACGAGATGTCCTCATGGGGTACAAATTATCAAATGACTTCCTGAAAGCTTTTATAGGATATGTTTCTGGCTAACATCTCTGTTGGGCTCAGTGACACTATTGTTGGGAGCCAGGCGCTACACAGCAGTTCAACCCAAGGGATGTGTCCATGAAAGTGGTCAGTGTCCATGTGCACAATCGGGCCGGGTTACAAGGCACTAGCAGTCCAGATCTTGGTATGACCTGAATTATGCCACACATATACAGGGGTTGGACAAAATAATGGAAACACCTAACGTTTTGGCATCATAATCTTAGAACATGTTATAAACATGCAAACCATGAAATATGGTAATGTTTTGTAGTTGATTATTTGTGTTATGTGATATGTGTATGTAAATAAACTGTTTGTTTTGCATAATTGTAAGAACATTGATGAGAACCTGATACCAATGGCAGACCTCTTGGATTTTCAAAGAGGCCAAATTGTTAGTGCTGGTATGGCAGGCGCTTGTGTAACCAAAAGTGCCCGAATGCTTGGCGTGTCAAGAGGTGCTGTCTCCAAAGTAATGACTGCGTTTGAAAGAGAAGGAAAAACGTCCGCAGTAAAGCACAGGGCCGGCCGAAAGTCGAAGTTGACTGAGAGAGACCGTCGGACTCTAAAGCGAATTGTGAGAGAGGATCGCAAGACCACGGCTCCGAAAATCACTGCTGAGCTCAATGTACACCTACAGAACCCAGTTTCCACGAAAACTGTTTGTCAGGAGCTGAACAAATCTGGATTCCACGGAAACTGCAATTCAAAAACCGCTGCTCTCAATGACAAATGTTTCCAAGCGTTTAGAGTGGTGAAGAACCCTCCAGAATTGGTCCCTCGAGCTGTGGAAACATGTGATATTCTCAGACGAATCATCGTTTACCCTATTTCCGACCTCCGGCCCCGTGTACGTTTGGAGACAGCCGAAAGAAGCATTCCATCCAGACTGCCTTCTCCCAACCGTAAAACATGGCGGAGGTTCTGTGATGATCTGGGGTGCTATTTTGTGGAGATCCACCTGGCCAATGATATCCCTTCATGGAAGAATTAACAGCCGCGATTATTTAGGCATTTTGGGTGACCAAGTGCATCCTATGGTTCAAGCACTGTTCCCGGAGGGGAACGCCATCTTTCAGGATGATAATGCGCCAATTCATACAGCTAGAATCGTTAAAGCATGGCACAAGGAACATTCTAATGAAGTTGAGCATCTCATCTGGCCCCCACAATCCCCAGACCTCAACATTATTGAGCATTTATGGTCGATTTTAGAGATTCAAGTTACACATCGATTTCCGCCGCCATCGTCGCTCAAAGAACTGGAGGGTGTTTTCACTGAAGAATGGGCTAAAATTCCTTTGGAAACAATTCACACCTTGTATGAATCCATACCTCGGAGAATTGAGACTGTAAAAGGTGGACCTACACCATATTAAACTAACTTTTGTTGGTTTCCAGGTGTTTCCATTATTTTGTCCAACCCCTGTATGTCTGTATCAGAAACGAGACCGAAGTGTTACTAGGTCCTTTAATTGATGCATATAAAACACTAACTTGTGTTCTGCATGCAAGTAAATGTGGTGAGTGAAGGCTTAAGGTACTGCCACACTAAACAATCCCGCTAGCGATCACGATAACGATGCATACTAATGCGATCGCTAGCGGGATTGTTTCTATATCGCTAGTAGCAGCCTAATTTAGCGATGTCGTTAAGGACGCTATCGCGGTTAGCGATCTCCTTAACGACTTTAGCGGTACAAAAGTACCGCTAAATCGCTAACAAAAGGTGCTACACTCAGCGATATATACTTACCAGCGGGGCGCCGACGATAAAATAGGGTCCGGAACGATGAGAACGACGAGCGAGATCACAGCAGGATCTCAGCAGGGGCCACGTCGCTGGTAGATGCCGCACACAACAACATCGCTAACGGGATCGCTAAATAGTGACGTTTTTTAGCGATCCCGTTAGCGATGTTGTTTAGTGTGGCAGTACCTTTACATTTATTAGGAGATACCAAGGCTATGTACACACACGAGACCTTACCTAATTATCACTGGAAGGTCAATTGCACATTGGAAGTCATTGTAAATAACACTGCAATTAATGGGTTTGTACCTAGATAAGGGACAACTTCTCAGTAGAATAGGGGATAACTAGTAATCTTGGTACAAATGCATTAATTATCAGGCTGATACCAGATTTTAGGACTACAGAAATTTCCTATTTTCGGACCTCTTGTTAAGATAGCCATAATTTAGTATGTTCTTTTGGCATACCCAAAAGGTGGTTAACTAGAGATGAGTGGATTGCTATGCACGACCCCGATCCAGGTCAGTGCTGTCTGGTCGTGGACAAGAGCTGCGTAAATTTGCTGAGATTCCCGGGTTCCCCAGCGCAGTGTTTCAGTCACCAGCGTGGTGTACCGTCCTCTGTGTGGCGTGCGGTGCACAGATGATGTTTCGCCAACCCGGCCATTCATAAACCAAGCCTGATTGTTCCGCAGGTTAATGAAATTTGTGCATCTTTGTCCACGACCAGAGAACACTGTACTGATTCGAGGTTGCATGAAGCGATCTCCTCCTCCTCTAGAATTCCAGTGCATCGCAGCCCAGGAATCCGGCAGCATACGTTTTATTTCATCACATAGGAAACGTAGTAGACTTCACTTTCCTATGCTGAGAAACACAGAAAAAATGTGTTATTAGCGGTATATAATTTATTCATTTTTATTCTTTTGTCTGTGGCTAACACATCCTTCATGCTGAAAGTGCAACTCCAGCATTTTTTTTTTGTTTTTGCCATATAAAAAGTCTACATGCCCCTGTTAAAATGCCAGGTTTTCGTCATGTAAGGCTACGTTCCCACTCTTTTGGTGCGTTTTTGACACTGCAGATTTTTGCTGCATCACAAATGCAGCTTCTTACAGTTCCAAGCAAAGTGGATGGGATTTGTAAAAATCCCATGTCCTCTGTGCTTTTATTTTACTCTTTCTCTTGCAGGTACGCTGAGTTTTATATGTGGATTTTATCCATAGACTTACATTAGATGTGAAAAATCGGCCGGTAAAAAACGCACAGCGTATTAGTACGTTTCCGCTGCAGAAATGCATAAAAAAATGCATGTAATCTGCCCGTAAATATATCCATAAAGTTTTGTCAAAAGCCAAATACCAGGAAGTATCAAAAACAAAGCAGCCTAATTTTAAGCATGACACCCCAAGAAGAGTCAAAAAACACAATAAAAATACGTTTAAAAATGCACACAAAGGCAATGAAAAACTGTAAATAACACAATTTAAATAGGTGCAGAAATTCTGCAACAACAAAACTCATCGTGGGGACATAGCCTAAAAAACATACCAGAAAGAATCATTTTAGAACTATTAAAATGGGATTGCATAAGTGTGAACACCCGTTTGCAATTGGCTGATTCTGAACACAACCACATCCCCAATTATATTTATTCTCATGTTACATAGTAGTTCGTATATAGCTGCCATCATTTGTATTATGATTAACCCCATATAGAGTTTAGTATGATTTTCCTGACGTTTTACAGCAAATGCCATAGTCTGTGTAAAGCTTACATTAAAAGGTGGAAAAAGTTCTGAAATGATTCTTCTCGGTATGTTTTGATTATTTTTTTTCTGCATGTGAAAATCCTGGCATTTTAACAGGGGGTATGTAGACTTTTTAGATCTACTGTATCTGTAATGTATTGTTCAGAGTATGCTTAAAATGACTTGCCAATCGCTGTCTTCTGCCGTTTTAAGCGCTGCTCCGCACCTCTTCCACTTCATGTGACAGAAGTTGTATCCAGCCGACTCCCAACAGCATTTCTGTGTGACCCAGACGTCACTTTCTCATTATAAGTCTATGAGACTCTTGAAGACTTGCATTAAGATAGGAACATATGTTTCCTCTGTGTGAGCCAGTCACATGATTTCGGAGAGGACCGAAGCGGCACTGGAAATGTCAGAAGACGGTGAAGTGTTTTATTGCATTTCTGATAAAGGAATGGGAAATTTAAAAAATATATATATGTGGTGGCATGGTACTTGAATTATGAACAGAATCTAAGGCTATGTTCACATTGCGTTTTCTGCAGAGCATTCAGGGCTTCCACTTGAAGCCTTGTTTTTGGGGGGATTCAGTTGGGATCCACCAAATGCAATGTGAGCAGGGTTTAACTCATTACTGTAAATACAAAAAAAATGACGACTTTTAATGTGCATGATTGTGTATAGTCATGGCAATCACTGATTAAGACCACCTATTTTATATTGAAAGTGACCACTGCTTTTCCTTTTCTATGCAGGTCTGTGGGCCATATACACAGGAGAGTCACTGAGCACCTTAAGGTCCCATATTTTGTGTCAGAAAGTTTTGATGAGGAATATTCTGGCAATAATTTAAGAAATGTAGAACGAAGTGTAGAAGAAGATTTCATAGCTAATCTAAGGAATAACTGCTGGAAGGAGAAGCAACAGAGTAAGTACAACGTGTCATTATCGTGCCAGAGTATGAAAGTGCACAGCTGAACCAGCAGCCTTAAATGCCGCGTCCTAAGGGCTGGGCAGCCTTGGGTGGCTTGTCCTAGGGGATGGGCTGCCTTGGGTGCCACATACTAGGGGATGGGCAGCCTTGGGTGCCACGTACTAGGGGATGGGTAGCCTTGGGTGCCGCAGCCTAGGGGATGGGCAAGCTTGGGTGCCGCTTCCTAGTGGATGGGCAGCCTTGGGTGCCGCGTCCTAGGGGATGGGTAGCCTTGGGTGCCGCAGCCTAGGGGATGGGCAGCCTTGGGTGCCGCGGCCTAGGGGATGGGCAGCCTTGGGTGCCGCGGACTAGGGGATGGGCAGCCTTGGGTGACGCAGCCTTTCATTCACTGTGATGTGGAAACATGAAGGCAGACTACAGCTGTTCTTAAGGGTACTTCACACATAGCGAGATCGTTAGCGAGATTGCTGAAACGTCACAGGTTTTGTGACGCATCAGCGACCTCGCCAGCGATCTCGATACGTGTGACACATAGCGGCGACCGGCACCCCGCTGCGATATCGCTGATTATGCTGGAATGTCTTAGGCCATTTTTTGATCGTTGGTGTCCCGCTGGCCAGCGTGCATCCTGTGTTTGACGTCATAAAAACGATGAGCGACCTCGTTGGCGACTCAGAACTCAGCGACGCAGGCGTGATTTTGCTTTGTCTTTGTCAGAATCGCTGCTGTGACAAGGGCCCACCGAGGTCGTTATACAGATCGCCGTATTGTTGCTGTGTCGTTGAGTAGATCTGCCTGTTTGACAACTTACTAGCGACCATGTAGCGACGTACCAGCGATCCTTACCAGGTCGTATCGTTGTTGGGATCACTGGAGCGTCTCTATGTGTAACGGGGCCCTTAGACTCCAGCAATAAGGTCTGTAGAGTTTATGACAATCCTATGTCTACATGTGCTGACCGATCCTGATGAAGTCTGCAGCCCTAAGACACAAAGATCCTCCAGTGATTAGCAGCACTACATTTAACTGATATCCACAAGTCCTAACCACCGCCATAATCTTACAGGTCAATGGAAAGGTAAATACCGGTCACCTGACACTACTCTGGCGAGCAGTGATACAGTCTGTATGGTCATAGTGAGTGCTTATCAGCATTATGTAGACAAAGGCATCGCTTTCCGTGATGTCCCCCTAGGACTGCCCTTTTCTGTACTGTTGCTGCACCGTAGATGTGCGTGTCCAGCACAGAGGATTGCGCTGCCTGTTTCTGCACACAGGCGGCATACATTTAGGGCCTGCACAGAGTGGGTGCAGCTGGGGAAGGGGTCGCTAGGGTTAATCACATGAGTGCAGCCGTCATGACCTGAAAAGCCTAGGTAAGGAATTGGGATGGGGACAAAGATGTGCATGTGTTAGTACCCAACAGTTCAGAGTATTTTAGATATATGACTAGAAAGCGACCAGCCTCTGTAGAGGAACATTGCAAATGAAAGAAGCCGTTCTAATTAGCATGATGAAAAATGGAGCTGAAACAGTTGTTTTATTTTTTAACCATTGTGGTACAGTAGGTCACCAGTAGTGCTCCAGTCTGGAGCATAGGTGGTAGCCTGACTATTACACATAAAAATGGTACATGTTAGCTGTAGACAAGCAGGATTGTGTGCGGTCAGTATAGCCCTCCTACCAGAGCTACTGATGTTACAGAGTACAGACTTTCATACACGTACACATATGTAACAGATCAGATACTGACATCATATTCTTTACATTCAATCTTATATCGTCATATTTTATCATGGGACAATTGGGTAAATGCAATCTACTTTTCTTAGTGTCCAGTTGAGACCTAATTTATCATACTTGGGAGTGACATTATCTAAGAGTCTTGCCTGTAAACATGTTCGGAGGTCTGATACTTGGCATCCCGTCTGATCAATTGTCAGCAAGTCCTTCGGCAGCAGAGGCTGGATGTACACCGCTGACACAGCCGCGACATAACGGATCCAACACTGTATAGTGGCTGTTCTCAAGTACTGTAGTTGAGCTCCCCTTCATTTCAATAGGGGCTGATCTGCACTAGCTGAGAGTGGTGCCCCAGCTCTGTGCCTGAGAGTGGCGCCCCGGCTCTGTGCCTGAGAGTGGCGCCCCGGCTCTGTGCCTGAGAGTGGCGCCCCTGCTCTGTACACTGCGTTCTTTTCAACTGCTGCATGACCAGATAACAATTGCATGAGGATAATTGACCTCCATTGCTATAACAGTTTCTAAAGATAGTCTATCAATATGAAAGTCTTGGACAAACCCTTTAAGTTTTAAGGCAGGGCTTTGACCAGTCACATCCACTGTTGGTCATCTGTGCATGGAAGGTCACAGAGAGATCAGACCTGGAGGAACTGCTGAATTTAAGCAAGCATTGATTGCAAACACTGGGGAAAATAATCATCCTAGTGGGGAACAGTCCACATTGTTGTAAAATGACTGGTCCCAATGCAGAGAAAGCCAACGTGGTGGTGATACAGTGTAACTGCTCATATTGAATGGAGATTGCTGCTCGAGGTGTAGATTAATTCACTATCGTTTTTGTCTTTTCAGAGGAAGGATTACTATACAGAGCTCGTTACTTTGGAGATGCTGAACTGTATCAGAGAGCACAAAAGATGGGCACCCCGAGTTGTAACAGACTGACCGAAGTCCAGGCCTCAATGCATGGCTAGTCTTTGCTTAGCACAGTGGAGTAAGCACAGGTACACACAAGCTTTCTAGGTTAGACTTCTCTGCGTCAGTTGATCGATATGTGCTCGGTCCTTCAGTGTTGCCGATCAGCGTCCTCCTGGTGTGGAATCTGCATAAATAATAAGAAAGCTGTGGATTTATAATCCATAGTCTGTTCATTAGTCTGCCCTGATTTTCTACTCCTTGTGAATGATCTAAAATACCCCATGGTTAGAATTTTGCCCGATCCTGTCAGGATTTTAGCGCAGGATCCACACCACCATTCTGAATCCTACTTTAGGAGACGCTTATAATAGTTTTATGACCCCAAAAGTGCCATGTAGCGCACTGTAGATAATCAATGAGATATTGATGATCATACTGCACTCCTGATCACCAATTGTCCTGATTGAACGGTGAGATGTGTCCCACATAATGCTGCTGTAGTATCGGTCAAGACAAGGTGGTCCTGATTATGCTACGCTATCTACTACGATTAGCTTAATATTATTAAAGGTGTTGTCCAGGTAAAAGGAAGCGTTCCCACGGAGATTGGAGCTATACAAAATAAACAAAAGCCAATTTCAGACATCTGTGAAACCCACAGAAGCCCTGGGCCAAGTGCCCGCTCTCCAGACCTTAACTGCATATATCTGGTTTTAGTGATACCCACCTACCGGTCTACACTGCCTCAGGAAGTGGATGCATTTCTGATGATGCGTTGATCAGGCATCTTACCGCTGCAGCCAATCGCAGGTGGCAGCGGACCTGCTCCTGGTGGTGGAATAATGAGGTTTCTTCTTCCTGTGTCAACGCAAACCACAGAGCGGCCTGTGCTTCATCCGGGTGGGTGCTGGATGTCAAGTATCACTTAGTTTATTTTTCAGCTCCAAGCCCCGGGGGAACTGTTATTTTTTGCTCAGACAACCTCTTTTTATGTGTTTTTCCAAGTCATATAGAAAAATTCATTTAAAAAAAAAACCACTGACTAAACCATGTCGGCACAATTTTTTATAAGTAAATTCTCATAAGTGGTCGGCACTGTGGACCATTAAGGATACATGCTTAGTTTGTCTGTTCTTTGCAGATATTCAAAGTAGCTGGAGATCTTTGGCAATACACCTTGTTCCACGAGAGAGGCGGCCTCGTTTCCTGCTGGGGGGCCTGCAGCGCATTGTTTCCTGGTGCGTTACGGACTCCTCAACTTCAATGTGATTAGAAATGTCAGTGCACAACCCTCTTGACGTTTCTCGGCAGTGGTCGATATTGAAGAAGGACTGAACCTCCTCTCGGCTTCTTCCCACAGTCCTCACTGATGCCCGTAGACTTTACCCGATCTTCTAAGATATCCTAAGCTCTGCAGCAGTTGGGATGAAACTCACCTTCCGTGCCCCAAGGAGCGAGATCCCCCCCCCCCCCAAGACTGTGGCCTAATTATCACAACTAACCATCCCGGAATCTGAAGACTTTTAGAACAAAGAGATGAAACCTGAAAATCTATTTAGAATTAATTTATAGCTGTATATATGTTGTACTTTTCGAGAGAATTAATTCTGCAGATTTTGGATGAAGCCGTTCAGCCAGTTTCTGCTCCTCTATTTAAACCGTTGTGTGAATCTTGTGTTGGCAGTGGCCAAAAGCGGAGTCTTTCATATTTAAAATAATTGCATCTGACTGAAATATATTTAATAAATTTAGAGACAATTTGAAGGTGTACTTTCTTACAAGGTTTGCTTTTGGGAAATGGCATGAAATACTTTCTGATGCGCTAGAACAAGTAGTAGTTCTGCGTCAGACTCTGCATTGTGTGCGCCGCTTGTTTCACGTGACCTCTGTGTATGAGCAGCTTTGTCACATCTCCTTCGGCAGTGTTGTGTTCTTGTAGACCTCAGTGATGGGCCATTACCCCAGCCCAGCATGGCACTGTCTTGTCCAGAGACTACATTGGACATATAAGCAGAGAGGATCTGCTGATATATTAATCTGATGGAAGGGCGCTGTGTATACCACAGACAGTAAAATTATTCCTTAATGGGCAAATTGCAAAAACAAGTTTTGCATTTATTGTTTTTCTTTTACATGAAATGGCAGTCTACAGTACTACACTAATCTGTATTGCAAAAAAAACAAAATTAGGCTTACAGGCCGAGTGGATGAGATTGTCATGTGAACGTGAGTTGCCTCAAATACTCTACCCTGTATTAGCAACTTCAATGTTTTAAGTAAAGTGTTTTTTGTTTTTTTTGCTCCGCTGTTAATATTTTTTCCATTGAGTTTGAATGGAGAACATTGACCACTTCTCCATTCTAATTCCCCTTTGCCATTATCATGCAGCTGGGTTTCTCATTCTGGCAATCCTTTTGGTCCTAGTAGTGTTAACCCTTGACTAATGTAGCATTTTTCCACCTGATTTGTACTTGTCTGTGTGAGGAGCTGGCCACGGACTTCCAGTATGGAGCGTCTGTACTGTTGTGTTTATTGGAGATTTGCTTGCTCGTCAGTTTGGGGTGCAAGGATCTCTCCTGGAGAGTGTCAGTGTTTCCATTCAGTGACAGTAAGCAGAGGAGGATGTGCAGTATTAGCATTTTTATCCTGCATCTGGTGGGGGAATGTGTGTCTTTGTTCCTCTCTGCAGGGGGCATCCCTAGTGTATAGCCCTGCAGACACTGGAGCCTTGGCTTCTGGAACACTCTTCATTCTTTGAGCTAACAGCAAGTGTTTAACGGGTATGATATGAACACTTGTGCCCATCCAGGGGGCTGGTCCAGGAGAGGGAGAACTACAAGCCTCCTGTTTAGTGAGGAGTCGGTGCAGCGACATCAGTGAGAGCGGGCGCCCAGGTGTGGATGGCCCATAGAGATTGGAGATCAGTTGCAGGCTGGAGTGGGATACATGTGCTATGGTCGTGATAGCAGTCGTCTGGAGGAATATAGGCTGTGACAACAGACTGGAGGCAGATACCAAAATTCAGGAGACAGTGGGTATCACCTGGTACAGGAGCAGTGGAACTACCGATTCCCAGGCTGGGATCTTGTGGACTGGGGACATTGTATTGTGACCATCTACATGGAATTGCTGTAAGACCATAGACATAAGAAATAAAAAATAGTTGTATAGTTAACCTTCCTAGGTGATCATTACAACTCACAACCTCACATCTTCACAGTCTGAAATACTCCCTCTAATAGTGTTTTCATACTGTCTTTTTACTAAGGCTGGGGTCACACTAGCGTATAACATCCGTTGTGACAGAATCGGATGCGATATGCTAATGACACTCTGTTGAAACACTGCGGAGTGTGTGAGCCGAGTATCATTTTACTACTGATGATATGATCCTCTCACATGTCAGAAGGAGAGATTAATTGTCTGTCTCGGCATATATTGGACTGCACTCAGATGACATCCAAGTGCAGTTTGATGTTTTGCACACACCTATAGGTTTGAATGGTTGAGTGCAATCCGATTCTCAGCTGCACTCTCAGCATTCTGCGATTGTTTTCTCATTCCAAATCTGCACGAGAAAATGATCACAGATCTGCACCGCTCCATAGTATAACATTGCACTCGGCCCAATCAGATTTTTAATGAAATTGCACTCATCCGATTTGTATGCTCGTGTGGGTGAGCCCTAAGGCTAAGGCCAGGATGTGCTGCTGACATTCCAGCCGCACATTGCTGCACCATTTGTTTCACAATTGTGTGGCCATTGGCCTGCCATGGTTGGACAGGATTTTTACCACGGTTTCACCCCAACATTGGGCTCTATCATTGTATTTATGCAAAATGGTGTAGTTCTATTAAAGGTTAATATTAACCGCCTCTATCTCTGTTTATAATATGCAAACTTAGTCTTTGAATGTCAGGCAATCAAAAATGTATTTTTTTCTTAAAGCTTTACATTGCGTTAAATATCAAAACCTCCTAAAGCTTTGCTGTAATAACTTCTGTGGTTTCAGGCCACTGGTGCACGAGTCAGGACAAACCTTCTGAATGGCACTCTGCAAACAACACACACACCTGAAATACAGTTACATAGTTAAATATGATCATGAAATGGCAAGCGTAACTAAACGGGTCTATTTGTGTAAAAACAGAAGATGTTTCCCATGGTCAGCAGGTTAGTGTTAGTCTCCACTAGACGGCCATAATTTGCCAGCAATGCACTATTTACTTTGTTGATCCTGCTGAAAAGAGTGCAGTCACCCATCATGATATAGCAAAAATACAAAGCGTGAAGTCTGTAAACGATCAGGTGACATTGCTTCCGACATTTTCAGATTCTGTGATTATTATGACTCTATGGCAAGATCACTTCTCAGATAAGTCGTGCAACCAAAACCATCGGAGTTGCTTTTCTGCATCTTATATTTGAGAGCTGTGATTTGCCAGATTGCAGGTAAGTTGCACTCAAGTTGCAGTCGCGTGTGACTTACATTGATGTCTATGGCAAGTGCGCTGTGTATGACTTAACGACAAGCAACAGAAAATCCGAACACATTTGGAAATGTTTGTGATTCTGTGTCGCAGGTCACAATGAGGCACCATAGCAAATTAATAGATGCGATTATTGCTATCCAACATTGCGATTTATGTTTCATGTGACAAATGCCGCTGTGTAGGCCTAGCCTAAACCTCAGGCTGCATTCCCACATCTGTGTGTCACCATCCAAGTCTGACAAACGAAGCAGCGCTCTGTAGCGCTATAGCATGAAATATGAATCGCATTACTGCACTAGAAAATACGAAAAATTGAGAATACTTGGCACATAAATTGGCTAATTCATGTGTACCCGGCAGCCGCAATAAGGCGATTCTCGTTGTTGGGAACCTATCTAATGTGAATCGTCTCCTAGGATAAAGTCTACATTTTTATGGTAAGGTAGGATCCTGCTGTAATTAAAAACACCTGAAGCTGAGGAGTGGAGAGCTCTGTGAGAGCCTATGTATGCAAATATCAAAAGACTGACCAGCACTTCCAAACAGAAATCAGGTGTGAACAGATGTTTATGAAGATACTAGCCAACTGTCCGGAGCGTGGATCATGGAATGGCTGCAGATCTTCTGATCCAAACTTGACAGCCTCATGGGTATCTGAGGCTTGCAAGTTTGGGTTGGAAGACCTGCGGCCTGCCCCTGAATCATAGACTGCTCAGACTGCGATGTGTGAATGTGGCCTTACTTTGATGGTAACACATAATTTAGCATTTAACTTCACACCGGTTTTGGCACTTTCTCTTTTACATTAGGTGTGAGTACTGTAGTTAAGGAGAGTACAAAGTTACATAAGAGTTGTCTCATGAAGACGTCCAGTGTCTGTGTGAACATCTTGGTGCAGTGTTTCCCAAACCCCAACAGATCAGATTTTCAGGATTTCTTTAGTATTGCGCATGTTAGAGAACACCAGGCAGTTTCTGATGCGTTAATAATAATTCCATCACATGTGCAATACTAACGAAATCCTGAAAACATACTGGGGACAGTGAGGACTGGAGTTTGGGAAATATTGTCTTAGCAGACGGGACCTCTATGAGCTGGATTGGAGAGACATTCATTAGGAACAGGTCCCACTCGGGCAGGCCCAGCCATGTATTAATTACATTATGTGGCTGGTCCCTTATGTAATCCTAAATATTGACGATCAGCCAACTTTCATTTGAAAAATAATTGGAAAAAAAAAATCACCTGTAGCTAAATCTCTGCTGCTAGGAAAAGTTGATTGACAACCAATGCTCTGCATCTTTTTCCATGAGAGGTCATCCAACCTTCTTGCGTTTCTTAAAGCAAACCTGTGAGGACCTTTCGGGTCACCAAACTAATTCTATTGCTGGTTAAGGTAGTCAAAACGAGTTCAAACAGGACGACCTGTCCGCAAGTGGCTATACAATCGCTGAGAAAATCACCTTTCCAAGGCTAGTTTCACACTAGCATTCGGCAGGGCTGCGGAGGGCTGTGTACTTCCTCCTTTAAGCCCTGCCCACTGCCGCACCTCTTCCGTTCAGCTCCGCCTATGTCTGCATGCGTCCTGCGTACCCCATCTTTAACATTGGGTACGCAGGCCATGCGGATGTATGCCGAACTGAGTCGAACGCAACATGTTGCATTTTGTTACTGTCGGCACAGCGTCAAAATGACCCATGCAAACGCATCCGCATGGCCTGTGTACTCAATGTTAAAGATAGGGGACGCATGCAGATGTAGGCGGAGCTGAACGGAAGAGGTGCAGCAGTGGGCGGGGCTTAACGGAGGAAGTACGCAGCCCTGCCGAACGCTAGTGTGAAATTAGCCTAATTGAGGCTGCAAGTGGACCATTCATGGTCAGAGCACCGATTCTTCCCTTATCTCCCTTAAGAGGTGTAACCACAGTGACTTTATTGCTGCCTGTTCAGTGATGAACCCTATCAAGCCACTAAAGGGTGACTCTCAGTAAGGCCGGCGTCACACGTGCCGTATGAAAAATCTGTCTGATTCTCTCGGCCGAGAATCGCACCAATCTTCTCCGTATGTAATCCGTTTGCAATGCGATGATGCTATTTCCTCGCATCTATGTATCCGTGTGACATCAGTATGGCATCCGCATGTCATGCGTATGCTGTGATTTTATCGCAGACTTGCAAAATGGACATATAACGGATCTATGGCCTGAAATTAATTCAAATCCTAATCATCAACCCTATTTCTTGGCTCAACAACAGGTTCCACCCTCCAATCTTTGCATTAGAGTCCGTGCTTGTGTCGTGGTATTGCTGCTTTGTGTCAAACATGTCAGGCAGGCTTACTTTCCACACTACTGAGCTGGTTCTTTTCCACTGGGTTTTGTCCCAACATTTTGGGGAGCCTTACCCAGTGATTGTGGGTCCAAGGAGGCGGAGACGAATGTGGATACATCCGCTTTTGAGGCGACGGCTGACTAAAGGCCTTTTCCACCATCTGTATGCTTCTCTACGCAGCCATCCTGACAAGTTCTACCGGTATTGTCGGATGAGCATGCCTACATTTAACATTCTGCTGGATACGGTGTGCCCTGGGATCACCTTCAAAGACACCAAGATGAGCAAATCTATTCTGCTGAGGAGCTCCTTTTACTTACCTTATGATATGTATTCATCCTGTATGTTGATGTATTTTACTTGTTTTTAGCTAAATACACTGATCCATTCCTTTTGTTGTAGTGGTTTGTTCCTTTTTTTTTTTTTTTAAATAATTATTTGGATCACATTTTGCCTTTCACATGCCATGCTGTTTGTAATCGTTCCAAAGGCATTGAATTGTGTTGTCTTTTGTTTAGGCAGGCCTTATTTTCCACTGCCCATAACTTTTAGCAAGTCCTAAACTGTTTAGTTGAGGCATGGATATGTTATTTTTTTTTTATAAAACTTTATAGATTCCAATCCACTGGGCTCTCCTATGCGGCTCTTCATCTTGAAGTTTTAATTGGGAAATCCACCATCTCTGGCATTGTCCGTTCTATGTGCTCAGAAATATGGTCCTGACTGCAACAATCAGTGATTCCTGAGCCCAAAAAACAAGACTGGCTGTGGATAGCCTGTGGCTTTGAGGAAACGTGCCAGTTCCCAAACTGCATTAGATCCCTGGATGGAAAGCACATCCGTGTGCGTAAGCCGCCAAACTCCGGGTCACAATATTATAATTATAAACAGTTTTTTTCTGTAGTGCTGTTGGCCCTGGTCGACAGCGCATGCAGGTTTATAATGGTAGTTATTGGGGCCTATGGAAGAACTGGAGACTCCAGAGTCTTCAATTCTTCCATAATGGGTCGGCGGCTGCGCAATAATCAGTTGGACCTACCACCACCACTTCAGCTACCAGGGTCTACTATGGAAGAGGAGCCTTATGTGATGGTTGCTGATGAGGCCTTTCAATTAACCCGCAACATCATGAGGCCCTATCCACGTAGAGGCCTGGACCACCGGCACAGAATCTTTCATATCCGTCTATCCCGCGCACTACGACTAGTGGAGTGTACCTTTGGCATTTTCTGTGCCAAATGGCGGGTCCTACAGTCAGCCAATCAACTTAGCGAAGGAAATGTGAATGAGGTTATTAAAGCCTGTGTGATACTTCACAACTTCACCAGAATCCATGACTGTACATCAAATGATGGTGATGAAGTTGTGGATGGAAATAATGGCTTGGCTAATACACATGTACTTCATCCACGTCGTCAGCCCTCTGGACTTAAAGTGCGGGATGTGTTTACGAATTATTTTCTTTCACCAGAGGGATATACTCCATGGCAAGACAATGCAGTGTCTGTTATGATGTTTTTTCATTTTTTTTGCATATTGGGCAGGTGCAGCAGTATCTGAAAATCGAACATGTGTTTGACGATGATGGCTTGGGGCGTGCTGTGGCTGAGGTGTTGGAGCATACGTGGGGGAGGTGGCTCATCAACTGATGGTGCCTGCTGATCTTGGATTCCAGGCATTTGAAGTTGGTTACTGCTTGACATTTGCCACCTTTCAAGGAAAACAAATACCGGGTTGGGATTATTTGGTGGGGTGCAAGCATCTATTAGAATTTGGATTGCCCCTCTGGCCCGCAGCCTCACCTCACGGGGAATTGGACATAGGTAGCGTGCCAGACTGCATATATACGCTTCCTCACCATCATCACTCACAGTCAAACACCCCAGTGTCCACTTGTCTCCTGTTGCCGGTGGTGGAAAGCTCCCTCCTGCGCTGGCCCCGGCATGGGATGGCGGCAGCCTGGGGTGATGTATCCAGTGGCAATGTTGGAATGCTACAGTAGACCTGGTCTTCGTCCTCTGGATTGCACTCCGGCAGTGCTGAAGGCGCTGCTGGTGGCGGTGGTTGGGTGCTGGTTACTGCTGCCGAAGATGGACCAGCCACTTCATCTTCACCAACTGGGTCAATGTTTACCTCAGAGTCGGAAGCAGTTTTCCTCGGTAAGGTTTGAGTTAGTTCTGTTTTAAAGCACAAAATAGAATAAAAAAACAAATTAAGATTTGCCCATAAGGCCATGTGTAAAATGTGGAGTCATGCATGCACTTACAGTCTGAGATCCATAACGGGAGCCAGAAAATTAAGTCTATCGTAATAGATATATTTCCTTTTTATTGATGGGGCCGCATCACCACTCTTGGCCCGCTGCTGTCGCTCACGTCGGTACTGGTTTCAGCAGCTTAGCCACCGACTAGTGACATCAGTGACTACAAAGTAACACAATAAAGGTTTTGACTTTCAATCACAGTGTTTGCCTTGAAAAATGCAGGCTATAGTGTAATGTGGCCTGCTACATGCCAAGTGTAAAGTGTGAAATAGGCCAGATATTACAAACAACATCACATATGATGATGATGTTATGTTCATTTGTTGCTTCATGTGGAACTTTTTATAATGCTTTTTTATGTTTGTACTTACTAATTTCTTGCTGAGCCTCACGAGGACTTTCCTCAAAATTTGGGAACATTTGGGTGCAGATTCGCTTCCATGCGGTATCCTTTTGTGCACAGTCAGTGTAATGTGCGTCACACTGGTCCCATAGTTCTGGCCTCTCCTGAAACAGAACTATGAGCATCTCCACATTTACAGTTATATGAAAAAGTTTGTGCACCCCTATTAATCTTA
>VIAB01002461.1:76190-95655 GCA_009801035.1 Oophaga pumilio
GTGTCGGACGACTTCGTCGCATGTGTGATCCCGGCCTAATGCTAAAGATAGGGTTGTGATATGACCATTGTGACTATGTACATGTGTTGTTTCCTGAAACAAAAGGATGTTAAAGTCTAAAAAAGTCTGTGACCAGTATGAAAATTGGAAGATTTATATTTTTTATTTTTATTACAGATTGTGATATGTAAAAAAAATTACAAACTTTTTTGACAATACATGTACCACAAAAACCTAGTTTAATCAATAGGTATTTCCTGCCTCTGAAATGTGGAGTTATCCCAGAGGTGACTGGAGTTGATACTGTAGATTTGGTCTGACACAAGCATGACAAAGTTTGTGTAACGCTAATTACTGAATACACAGACATCTGCCAAGCATTAGCGCGTCCCCAGAGCTGGTTTATGGAAGATATTCCAGCCAGGTATTGATGCCTAAACATAGTGCAAATCAAGTGCAAAAGACGAGCACATAAATTACACTGTACTAAGCCCTGGGTATAAACAAGCAGGACTACTACTCTGGGGTTCACATCCAGCTATTAGCTGCGTTCCTATACCAGTTTAGTGTGAGCATAATGGGATCTTCCAAATACTAGTCCGTCAGGATTTCTCTGTAATAAAAGGTTTGAAGCACAGACCACCAAATCCTCAGATAGAAAACACTGCCCTAGGCTGGGATTCTCAAGAGCAACCACTTTCCAGGCAAGTCACAAGTTACCGTCTCATTCACTGGGCAGGAAATGCAGTCTTTTTTCATACTAGCTTATTAAAATGTGGAGGCAAAATAAATATCTGGTCCACTTCATCATCACTATTTTCAGTTTATTAGAGATTATGTAAATATACAGTATATATATATTTTTTTTTTAACTGGCTGTAAACATTTTGTCAGTGACCTATGGGCAAGATGTCTTCTCGCTCAGCTACCTGTAGTCTTGTCAGAGTAGGACAGTGAGTAATTTCAACCCCCATACACTTTAGATAGCTTTTTGACCAGTGGTGGTTGGATGGTTTGGCCAGCAGCTATCTCGCTCTGCCAAGAGCCCTTGTGTTCTCCTTGAGTAAGTTCTGATAGTGGCAGCTTACCAGTAAATTACCAGAGGAATAAAAGGATTGACAGTCCAAAACCAGAAATGCTGGCTCCTTGAGTCCCCAACACTCATCTGTCAGAGGCACCACACATTAGACTTCATTCTGGCTTTGGTGAGCTACATCTGTGTTCTGTCAGCGGTTTTCACGGCTAGAACACGTACCCATTATACTAGTGTATGGGGCGGAGACGTGTCCATATTTGATCAGAGCCACGGATCAAAATTACCCATATAAGTCCATGGGTCAGTGAAAATCACAGCCAAGCACATGGATGGTGTCTGTGATTAACATTGTAACGGATGGGAGAAGCATTGCAGTATTTTGGGGGAGTATTTTGGTGGGGGTGGATGATTCCATCAGTGAACGTCACTGATGAAACATTGGTAGTAAAAACTGACACTGCCCAAACACAGGAAAATTGGGTCCAAAGGACTGATGAGCAACGATCTGTATTTTACATAAAAGAAAAATAACGTCTGAATGAGGCCTTGGACTGTCACATAATGTGTATGGGGGATTCACTTATTAGAGAAGCCCCCCATACTTAGAGAAGGGAGACACACGTCTGGCGCCACTTTTCCGTAAGCGACGGATTGAGTCAAAAATCTAACCTGTGTGACTAATGGCTTCATGGGCCGTGTTCACACGTTTAGGATTCTGTCCCCAAATCCTGATAGAATCCGCAGACTTTCCGGCTGTGATGAAAGTGGATGAAAACACACAGGCAATAATGAATGTGCTGCAGATTTTACAATCCACAGTCGCTCCATTGAATTACATTGGGACTAGTCTTCAGATGGGTCTGCGGGCACATCCGCAGCAGAAATGACTATTTTAGCTTTAGTCAACAAAAACCTAGCAGGTTTAGTCTGAACATTGCCTTAGTATCAAAGATCTCTTAACAAGCAGCGTCATCAGACTAGTTTCATTCACTGATTTCAGTAAGCAATTTAAAGGTTTCAAAAACTGTCTAACAATTCATTATACAGAAATTAAAGAGTAACTAAGCGTTCTTACTGGGGATTTTTTGTGCTATTGAGCATTCACTTTCATTGCTGACAGCTTGGTGGGGATCCGGGTCTTGAGTCCCTTGGGGATCATGGAATAGACCCCTGAACAGTGCACAACTCCTGTCTGGGCGCACACAACACAGAGTATGGATTCAATGAAAAACAGGCTGTAAAGTGTATACCCTGCACTGTGTGTGTGCTCCTGTCTGCTGAGCTGCACAATGTTTGGGGTCTATTGAGTGATTGCTCGATGTTTACGAATCCGGACCCCCAGCAATCTGCAGGCAATAATAGTGCCTGCTTAATAGCAAAAATAAAGAAAAAACAAGGTCTAGTTACCCTTTAAGCATAAAGGGAGCCTGTCAACACAAAACGACTATTCAAACCATCTCCCGCACAGTGTAGTGGACATGGCCCTGAGGCCGAGATCACACATGCGACGAAAACGTCCGTCGCTCGCATGTGAAATCCCAGCTCTGGCGCCGGCACTCGGGAGTGGAGCGAGCGGCTGCATAGAACTACATGCAGCCGCGCACTCCACTCCCGAGTGCCGGCGCCAGAGCTGGGACTTCACATGCGAGCGACGGACGTTTTCGTCACATGTGTGATCCCGGCCTAAGGGCACACGTTGTGGATTCACTTGCTGATTTTGCTAAATCTGCAGGTAAAATGACGTGCGTTTTACCTGTGGATTTAGTGCAGATTTACTGCGGATTTTCTGCGGTTTTTGTGCAGATTTCTCCTGCAGTTTTACACCTGTGGATTTCTATACTGGAGCAGATGTAAAACCGCTGCGGATTCCGCACAAAGAATTGACATGTTGCGGATTCAAATCCGCATGGAAAAATCTGCAGCATGTGCACAGAATTTTTTTTTACATTGATTATAATGGTACTGTACAACGCAGCAGAAACTGCTGCGGATCCGCAGCAGAATCCGCAACATGTGCATGCACCCTAATAATAAAAATCGTACCTTTAGAGACAAAATCAGTTCATCAGAAATCCTTCTTTATTCACATATGCTAATGAGGCGCTTGGTGCACCCTTGCGGTGGCTGATCAGTTCAGAGCATCTGCCAACCAACTTGTTTTCCATCTATATCACCACTTCTCTGGGTCCTGTAAACCCAAGCTGTCAATCAAGGAAGAAGAGACAGTGTTGTGCTTGGTGTGAACAGTCATTTTGTGCTGATAGTGCCTTTAAAGAGGTTGTCCACAGATAGTAAATGGAGTAGTGGTGTATGCTTGACCAATGCTTCATCTATACAGGCACTTTCTCAGTATCTGTGTGACCTCCAGTGATCCTGTCGATGGCGGATCAGCTGGTACCGCACCTTTAGCTCATAATATATCCCATCTGTTTATATGAGTTTGTGGATAGATAAACTAGATTGTGGCCTTCTTGTACAAATCCATCTCTATAGTAAGATGCAGAATATATTGGCATCCTACAAATAAATGAGGCACATTCTGCGAATCCTGGGGATACACTCCGGACAAGATTTCCTTACAGAGAAGTATAAAACTGCAATATTCATGATTTGGGCTGTATACTATGGTCTGTAGAACTATGCAGTGTCGCTGCGTGATGCCGACTACCATATAATTACATTAATGCTGAAATAGGGCTCCATAATTTCCCCAATAAAACAAGACAGAGCGATGAAGCGTGTCCGAGTGTGCTGGTTTCAGTCCGGTCTCTCATTACTGGGAGACACAAAGTGGATGAAAAGAGCTTGGCATGGCTCATAGGGAACACTAACTGCAGACCATGTTCTTCTCTGATGGTAACGCAGACCTGTTTGTGGCTGAAGATAAAGGTATTGGGCAACGCTGTTCACACCCCAGAAAAGGAGCGTTCTAGCTGAGCGGTGGTGGTGGCGAGGAACTAATATATGCATACCATACCATGACTAAGACCACAAGAGGTTGAAACGCGTTGGTTGTTATGGGGACCCCATCCTTCCTTTCCTTTGTTCATTTGTATTTTTGATACATACATTTTAATATGTCTTGAATAAAATAATTGGTTTTATTGGATTACACACTGGAGATATATTTCCTCTTCCATTTTTCATTGTGAACCGCGCCTCTGATCAAGGTGGCTACTTGTGTGCTCAATCGGAGAAACCTGCAGAAGACTGGTGAGCTGACTATTTTCCTTTTCCCCTTTACCCATGCTATTGGTCTCTTTGATTTGTCATCAATTTTCCTCCTGCGGCCATGTCCAGGAAACTGTTCATGTAGGAATACTCGGATCTGACATCCATAATGTGGTGGTGCACCATCTTGCTGGAAAAACTCAGGGAACGAGCCATCTTCAGTTTCCTGGAAAGTGGATTGGTCGTCGTGGGCCAGTTGAATGGCCACCAAGGTCTCCCGATCTGACCCCATTAGACTTTTATCTTTGGGGTCATCTGAAGGCAATTGTCTATGCTGTGAAGATACGAGATGTGCAGCATCTGACACAATGGATACTGGAAGCCTGTGCTATCAATTCTTCTGCGGTGTTGCTATCCGTGTGTCAAGAGTGGGAAAAGAGAGTTGCATTGACAATCCAACACAATGGGCAGCACTTTGAACACATTTTATAAGTGGTCATAAATTTGTAAATAACTCATGAAAGAATAAAGTTACTTTAAAACCAAGCACACCATTGTTTTCTTGTGAAATTCTCAATAAGTTTGATGTGTCACATGACCCTCTTCCCATTGAAAAAAAATAAAGTTGGATCCAAAATGGCTAACTTCAAAATGGCCACCATATTCACCACTCATCTTGAAAAGTTTTCCCCCTCCCATATACTAATGTGCCACAAACAGGAAGTTGATATCACCAACCATTCCCATTTTATTTAGGTGTATCCATATAAATGGCCTTGTCGGTGCGTGACTAAATCTTCCCGATCTTCCAGCAACACAATGAAGCAACGTATAAATATAAGTTACATATCCAGAAAGGGTTGTCCAAGCCCTTTTTCACAATCTTATTAGTATGGTACACAAAAATGACCTGACATTCCTTTTAAGTAAATTTTTAAAAAAATTAAAGCAAAAGATCTTGAGTTAATTTTCTGAACTAACATTTTCTACTTCTTACAATATTCTGAAATTGGACTTTTTCCTGCAACATTAGTGGGCTGAAGAAAGTTAAAGCATCTGTCTGCAATGTCTATAGTTAGAAAATCAGTAAAAAGTATCCAGCTGCAATACAATCCCTACAGATCCCGCCTGCGTGTACTCTGCATGCTTTCTTTCTACATCTGGATTTCCTAAATTTTCGGAGTAATTGCTCCCCCTCCCCCTCTTTTCATAATTCCTGTCTTTTTCGGCTCAGAGGGAAGGGCTGGTCTGTTTGCTGATTGGAACTGGTTTTGGCTGCTTCTGTCTCATGTATAAATCTGCCAAAGTGGGATTTGTATGGTAACAGAAAAAAAAACCCATGGTAAAGCTGCCATCAATCATGTGGGAACTTGCTGAGTGTGCAGTTATGTGAGCTCCATTCTGTTCGGAGTGGGGGAGCATTCATCTTGCGAGTGATAAGGGACCTTCAGTAATTGCTTATAGTTTTCACAGCTCGGTAACATGAGCTTATGTTTTCTCTCCTAGAAATCTTCCCCTTTACTTATGAAAAATATTTAGACTTGAGAGTCCTCAGTGGTTGATACCTTTTAATGGCTAACTTTTACTTATGTGAATTTAATATGTACACTTTTTTTTAACTTGTACTAAGACTGGGGATATACTGTGTTTACAGGCAGTTCTGAGTGCATGAGGATCCATTGTAAAAATAAAAAAAATACTGCAATTTATAGTATGTTTTTTTCTACAGCGGCTCTCTGTATAGGAAAGTGTTCCATACATCCGATTGGCATTTTGTTATACGTTTCAAATAATGAGATCAGTCCTTCAATGGGGAGGGAGGCGATAATTAGGTTACTGCTTGCACTGATGCCACAAATTGTTGGTGAATATAGCACAAATAATGTATTAGCTATCTTAAACGCATGGAAAATTGAAAGCAACTTTTTGCAGAGTATAAAATATCAATTTACTTTGCAGTGCAATCTCGTGCTAGATCACATCTCGTGCTAGATTATATCTCGTGCTAGATCACAATTGTTTATTTCCTTGTGATCTAAATGATTGTACAGTCAAACTTCAGCGGTAGTCTTTTAAAGACTGTATTTTAAAGCACCATTCAAGTGGGGTTTTTTTGCTGAAGCGCTGGATGTGTGCTACCAATCTAATTTCTCTGTCCCTAGTTTATATTTATCAGCTACTGTGTTCACCTGTTAGGCACCGCTATTGTTGGTCTTCAGCAGTTTGTGACCTGCAGATCGCTCCAGTGTTTGCTAGGCGATCCAGAAATCACAGCAAAATGTAAGTCTAAGGCCAGGATCACACATGCGAGGAATACGGCCAAGTCTCGCATGTTAATACCTCGACAGCGAAGAGTGCGGCTTCATGTATTGCTATGCGGCCGCACGCTCCACGCCCAAGGCCGGCAGCAGTGCCGGGTATTAACATGCGAGACTCGGCCGTATTCTTCGCATGTGTGATCCTGGCCTAAGAGAACCAAAACCAGGCCCTCATAGACTTGCATTGAAAGCTTGCGACCGTTACCTCTGATTTCTGATCAGTCAGAAGTTGTGGTCGCAAGATGGTGTCAAGAAGAGAAGAAGACAGCTGCTGGTAGGTATAAGACTAGGGTCAGGGAACTTAGATTAGTAGCACCACTCCAGTGCCGAACATATTATTCGATCACGCCAAAGACACTCGGTTAGCACCTGAGCATGCTCGGATAGCACCTTACCCCTGCACGTGTGCACATCACTACCTGTTTCTTCTGCATAGCCACGTAATGAAAGTACTCACCTCAGTATTGCTTAGAATGGTATAATTATTAGGTTTTGTGTATTGCGCAACATTCATACTTTTTAGAAAATTACACGTTTTAAGACTTCTTTACAAAAAAATACAAAACTAATCCAATATAAATGATCTTATTAGAAAATTGAAGAAATAATAATGGCAGTACTTTATAAATATTGCATAAAGAAAAAGAATAAAAGAGAAAGAAATTATCTACACTACTTTTAGTAATATTTAGTAATGAGTGAGTATACTCGTTGCTCGGGTGTCCTCCGAGTATTTGGAAGTGCTCGGAGATTTAGTTTCTGTCGCCGCAGCTGCATGATTTGTGACTGCTAGACAGCCTGAATACATGTGAGGAATGTCTGTTTGTTAGGGGAGCCCCACATGTATTCAGGCTGTCTAGTAGTCGCAAATCATGCAGCTGCGGCGACAAAAACTAAATCTCCGAGCATTCCCAAATACTCGGAGAACACCCGAGCATGCTCACTAATAATATTACATTACATAAATATTTTTCTTCAGGACAATAGTCCTGTAAAATCCTCGTGTAAAATAATTTGCATGACTGCCAAAAAATATGTTTCAAATGACACCTATAACCAGTTATTGGGGTCTCATAAACCCCATTATTAGATTTTGGGAAAACTATATACCATAAAATTATAACAGCACAACACATTTCAAGGATAATGCTTCAAATAAATTCTCACAAGGAGCCAGCCTCGTGCTATGCAGCATGTGTAACAGGTTGCGGGATGCAGTGACGGACAGGAGGCAGAGCAAGGGTTAACAATTTTAATTAACACTGAGATACTCCACGTAGGAGGTAAACAGTTAAATGAGGGAACAAACAGTTCCTCAGGCTGTGAAGTCAATACAATGGCTGGCCTGGTGCTTGTCCAAGAAGGTCCTGTGGGCAACAAGGATCCGTCTTCTGGCAGCATCGGTCGGTCTCCGGTATCTTCCGCTGAGCCCCTAGTCCATAAGTTGATGCGGCTGAGAGGATTAAGGCCGCAGAGCTGTCCGGGTCCAACGTAGAGCGGCAAGTATAAACTGGCAAAACAGGGCTCAAGTGTCTATCCCATTCCCGGTCTCTTATCTGACATGTGCGCAGTACTCACGGACACAAAACGTACGGTGCCTTGTTCTCAGGTGGTCACCGGGCATACTGCACCTCTCTCAAGTCCCCACTGTTTGCGGCGGGAGTCAACAGACGCTGCGCAATGCTGGTGCTCGCGTGACGGAGCACTCCTCTCTCTGGCTACTGCTGAACACATGGCCCTTCTCAGCGCAGCGGTCCCTCTGCAGATGGCGGGCCCAACCAGTGCGGCCTGTTGCGGCGCCGGTACTCAGGGGGGACGGAGCGGGCTGCTCAACTGACTGCGCACCGCTGCGGGTTGGTGCCAAACTCCCTGCTGCTGCGCGTGCTTTTCTTTTTATATCACCCCGCCTACCCAGGTCATGAGGCGGGTCCGGCTTCTCATTTCTTCCCCTAGGCAACAGGGGATGCAGCCTCAACAGGTCCGGTCCCGGCAAGCAGGTACCCGCAGACCGGTCTTCTCCCTTACACATGCACAATGGATAGGAAGACAGCGTGGGGTTTCCCAGACCCCATTAACAGGTTCTAGGGTTAAAGGACAAGAAAAGCACAGAAGATGGCTTGGCAATAAGATTGTTATTGTGGGTACAGCTTCAGAAACCAATGAGATCAACTAGTGGAAGCGATGTCTGCCGGTAGTTTATCCTTCTAATGGGCACTGCTGGGAAAATGTGATATGATGCAATAGTCATTGAGATAAATTGATATCCATGCAATGCTTGGAAGGGCTGAATTCCACCAGAGCAGACCTTTTTATAAGAGCACAAGGTTCTTATTTTCAACGAATTTCAAGAGCATCCTAGAGAAGAAAAAATGAACAGTGGGGCAGATTTATCAAAAATGTCTAATTCTTAGGCAGTGAAAACTTGACAGTCTTAAAATGCATCAAATTTCTCAAAGCTGTTTATACCGTTTGATTAATCTTATTTTTAAATCTGTCAAGTCTAAGCTTACACCACCTAATACTTTGTACCAGAAATGTGCTCCCCAATTTTGGGGCCTGCAGTCACACATTAAGCCACAGCCCCTCGTTGGACAAGTTATAAAAAGTGTCTACGATACATGATAAATACGGGGCAAGTTATGAAAGGGTTTTTTTTTTGCAAATATAGCAGAATTCTGGTACATTTGACATGATAAACAAACCTCTCAGGAGAAAGAGAAGACACACAAAGGGACTATTTAGTCTTTAGATTTCTATGGGTACCATATTATGCCAATATGGTGCTCCGCTCACTAGAGGCCACATAATCTACACATAGCTTTATAGATCTGTCTTCCAGAGTGCACAGACTTTAAATGACTCATTCATGATTGTGTTTTGGTCCTAAACACCTGCACTATTAGTGATCCCAGGGGACAGGAGATGTGGGACACCTGGTGTGAGCGCGTGGCTCTAGTGAACAGTGCACGCTTGTGTAGAAGGGTACTTCTAGTAAAGAAGGCGCACTCGTTTGTCAGTTTTGTAGGGACAGAGGAGATGTATAAGGACTGATGCCTAGAGATTTGTTTTTTTGTTCTCACAAGTATATACGTGAGCTTTTACCTCCAAAATTCACAAATAAAGCTAACATCAATGTATCAGAAATACTTATTATGTGCAAAGAAAATGTGGGGAGTTGTTCATAGTAACATATGACATCCCAGTCGTTGATGTTCCAAGACCTTTAGAAAATGAGTCAACCTGTGTAGATGGTATTGGCAACTACTTCTCTGGAGAACAGGTTGTGCGCTCTATCAGCTGCTGCGCTCAGTGAGGCTTCTTGGATTTCTAATAATAGACATTGGCCAGGATGTATATTTTCCAGTAGTGTAAACCACAAAAGACATATTGAGTATAACTCGCAGAAAACTGGTAAAAAACATTTGTCGTATTGTCAACAGAATCTGATAATTTTAATGAGATCCACCAAATACTAAATGGTCCACAGCCCTCTACCTCTCCGGACACAAGGATCGGGATTTGTTTCCTCCAAGTTTCAGGCTGTTCTGTTTAGTTTGCTACACGACTTTACAATGTTCTCTTTTGCTAGTTGCTTCCTGCAGTCAGTTGTTGATTTGTGAAAATTTTATAGCACACATTAAAGGGATGTTCTCATCTCCCAGATCCTATCACAATATGTAGTAGGTGTAATAATAATATTAGCAAATACTTTCGAGGCGCCGCCTAAGAGACGTACAGGAACTCTGCTCACGGACTCGCGGGCTATATCTTGCACTATCAGGTTCTCATCCTGAATCATCAGGTATTTTAGCAGCAAGAAGTACACATCTGTGTATATATGGATAGATCTATTGGCAACACTCTGCACTTTATATTTATTGCAATGAATGTGAACAATCTGAAGCTTTCAGTTGGCACTAATCAGGCTGCGGCTTGACCAACACCACAGCTATTCCAAGTGGGAGGATTATCATTGATATAGATTACATTTTGTTTGTAAATATATCCAAACATATTTACGTTTAATAAAAGGCGTCTACTCTACCTATATATATATATTACACTGTATTCATCTCAATACGTTTTATTACACCTATTATTGATGACCCATCAATTTCTATTCGTGAAAATACATTCTTATTAAATGCATTACTAGTTGACGTGACCCTACGATAAAAATTACAGACCTCTCCATTCTTTGTAGTTGGGAAAACTTGCAAAATCGGCAGTGTATCAGACACATATTTTCCCCACTGTGTGTATGGGAGAGGAGGAGTACAAAAGATGTGATGTGATTGGGTAGATATATAGATAATGTGTAAATAGATAATGTATTGGAAAGAATAAGCAACGTGTGCCTGAGAATTCAGGGGTCTCGTTCACTTTGCTTGTACTGTAAAACCTTGCATATATTCCATAACAAAAACAGCTTGTGCACATAGTCTTAAAGTTAATTGGGGAGAGTCACAGAATGAATAATTTAATTCAGAGAATGTCCTTGTTACGATCCATTTTTGGATTTGTGGCACCTCTGGTTCCATCAATTAAAACTTTTTTCTTTCAGGCCAGCGGGGGTTAAAGTCAGTTTTTCCCCGCTGCCAAACTGGAGTAATTACATTGCTGCTGGGTCAGCTGATATGGGTCGTGACCACTCCCACCATCCTTTAAAAGGTCACCTGATGCATCAGCTGACTGTTGGTGATACAGGTCCTATCTGGAAACTAGCCTAGCAGGAGCAGCTATCTGGTGTCAGCCACATCTGGTGTTTGGAGTCTATTTGCTGTGTTTTCTGCTGTGTGGAGCTTAGCAGTGGTGCTCTTAAGCTAAGTGTTGTATTTTTTGTCACCTTGTCCCTTTTGTGTTTGTCACTTACCTCTGTGTTTATTATCTGCAGTGGTGAGGATAGTGCTCCTTGCCAGCCAGTGCACTAGCCAGGGCAGTTATAGGTGATAACTAGGGACGAGGTGTCCTGACGGCGGCGGGGGGAAGGACCCGCATAAGGTGTTAGGGGAGTGAAGGGACATCCTCAGGTTTGAGCTCAGGTGGTGACTATCCCTCATTCCCTATTGTTAGGGCCTTCCTCTCGTCTTTCCCATCCCGTCGTGTTTGAGTTGTGCCGTCCGCTGACTGACCACCTGTTGGGTCGTTTCACACACCGTGACAGTCCTGTTCTGATCCAATTTTGAGGATCAGAATAGGAAATGCTCAATGTGTCTGTTAGGCCTCTTTCACACATCCGGCGGGCGCCTAGCGGCGCCCCATGCATTTTTCTGCAGCGCCGCATCGGGAAATCTGATGCGCCGCATGCGGCTTTTTTCGCATTGACATGCATTAGCGCCGGATGGCGCCGCATGTCAATGCGTTGCATGCGGTTTTGTCCGGATGCGGCGCAAATGTACATTGCGGCGTCCGGAAAAAACGCTGCATGCAACGTTTTTTTGTTTTGCCGGATGGTCTTTGATCTCTCCAAGCATCAGAAACCATCCGGCAAAAAAAACGCATTTTGCCCGCCGGAAGTGTGAAAGCTTTCACACGCGGCGCTGCGGCAAAATGCCGGGGGCGCCGCTTAGGCGCCCGCCGGATGTGTGAAAGAGGCCTAAAAGCGGGCAGCACACCAACACTGCACACGAATACGGGAATGTAATTCAATTTTATAATGTATAGAACAGTCCCTTAGTATATAGTGTACTCACTTATTATGTTTAGCGCTGTCCTTAGTTATATAGTTTCCTCTTTCATTATGTATACCACTGTTCCTTATTACGTACCATCCTCTCTAGTAAAGTATGAGGCGGACCCTTATTATATAGCTTCCTCTGCTGTTATGTACAGCACTGTCCCTTACATAGCGTATTCTCATTATTTTTGTTATTCACAGTGCCCTCCATTTATTACATAGAGTCCTCTCTTGTTAGATATAAAATGACTTCTTATGACGCAGCACTAGTGATGAGTGAACGTGCTCAATGATAATCAGATATCATTTGGGTATCTGGGTGCTCAGATGTGCTCAGCACTCGCCGAGCATTTACTGGTGCTCGGATTTAATGCTCGAATCCCTGCCCCCATGTTTGGCGCCTGTTACACAACCCATAATCATGCGGGGATTGCCTGCCAGTCACTGTAATGCTGTGTCCGTCTTGGTAGTGGCATTACTGTGATTGACTGGCTGCATTACCTCATCAGAGGTTATAAAAGGACTGAAGCCGCCACACTGGCACACTGACGCTATTGCACAGCTCAAGGAGAGTTCTGACTGGAGGAAGAGAGTAGTTGTTCAGGCCTGCGTGTGCACAGTTTCAGGAATCATAATCCTCTAGTGGTGATACTGCTGCTGAGCCAACATACATAAAGTCCTCATAGGAGCTAACCTTGTGCTTTGCTGTTTCTATGCGATAGATTCTGTATTTAGCCTAGGGACAGCTTTTGGAGCCGGGAGAGTGGCTGAACACAGCCTCTAAGGAGGGCTTAGGGCTTTGCAGTCCAAAATATAGCTGCTGCAGGTGACCACACTTTTTTTTTGGGAGGGGGGAGATTTACTGTATTGTAATCCAATACAGTTTAACCTGCTTTGTGTTAAATTGTGTTGATATTAAACTAAAAAAAAACCATCATAACTATTACTAGAGCTGGGAGAGGAGACCTGGCACACCTCTCCCAGCACTGGTAATGGTTATGATTTTATTTATTATAGCTTGACCTCCACCTCAATTTTCTTCATTTTTTTTTCTATTTGAGGTATGATACATGCAGACTAACTAACCTTCATGTTCTATAGGGCATCTGCTTACTTTCTACCTAGAACTGCTATCACTATTTATATGGATCCATTATTGCATATAAATGCTTAAAGAATCAACTAATTTGTTTAACTTTCACATTATGTGAAGCCATATTTCAATTGCTGGTATTGTTGCCATTTTATTTATTGGTCCAAGTGTATTCATATTTTTTATTTTTTAAATCAAATAAAGATTTATATGTTTTATTACTATTTCTTATATGGTCCTTATTTACACCTTTTTCTTAATGGTCCCTAAATGGGAACAGGAAATAAACACACATGTACTGCAGCAAATTACTAGTACAGCAACTCTACTCCAACCACTTAGTTTTAGCACACAGCAGAGGAAGACAAATCTTTCACTGGCAGGGACAAGAAGGTCTGACCAGTTTTTATAGGAAGAGGTAATGACCAGATCAGAAGCAGCTGAAATGGAGCTGCATGTTTCTGACCAGCATAGAAAGGGTCATTAACCACTTCAGCACTAGAGAAAACTAAATCCATTTAATATGGGACACAAATCACTCCATCTCTAAAGAAGACCTGCGATTCATTACCCGACATGACCATCTAACTCAAGGTCTTCCATGGGGACGTGACAGACTTGTGACACAAAGACGGTATTAGCCCTGACTTTTCCACACCACCAGATGACAGCAGAACATAGTGTTTTTAATCTTCAATATTTGAATGAAGTCCTCCAGTTCTTGCCTTCAAGGGTCTATGGATGAACCTTTATGAGTGTAAGAGTACATTTTTTTTCACAATATTTGAATAAGGTACAGAATGTGTATGAGGCCCTCCTTTATGTCAACTACAGGGTGTATCTGAGTCTCTCTAACATCTAATTTTTGGCAGTTCTCACTTCCTTCATAAATTACACTGAAATTTCCAATTTTTTTTATAAAAATTTAAATTTTTGTTTATTTAAATTATTTTCCTGTAAACTCCAATTTATTTTCGATATTGACTATTTTATTGTCAGTCCTTAAAGTGGAGTAAAAGTGTGACACCATTGTTTTCAGCAGCGATCTGGGAGTTAGAGATGCTTCCAGCAGTCTTGCCCATAGTATTCTCCTTCCATTCAGCACTTTTACTATCCATTTCAACATTTTCACTGCCACCCAGACCTCTTTGGGGGGTCTGCGGAAGAAAAGCTCGGATTTCCCATTGACTCCCATTATACTAGTTACTCGAAACGAGCATCCAAGCATTAGGAATTGCTTGGTTCGAGTAACGAGCATCCAAGTATTTTAGTGCTTGCTCATCACTTGGCAGCATCTGACCAGAAGACCTCCATCAGAAAAGAAGCTTTCATATGCTCCATCAGCCATCACTGCATTATATATCTAACAAGAGAGGACGGTATGTAATAAAAAACAGGACTCTCATTTAAAGATTTTTCTGTATTTTCATGACTATGAAAATTGTAAATTCACACTAAAGGCATCAAAACTATGAATTAACACATGTGGAATTATATACTTAACAAAAAAGTGTGTAACAACTGAAGTTATGTCTTATATTCTAGGTTCTTCAAAGTAGCCACCTTTTGCTTTGATGACTGCTTTGCGATAATGACAGCATGTATTTCTATGCAGCTGTCACACTAGGGCCAGGAGAGCTGCAGACCAGTCCATGCACTATGATACGATCCTTGTCCGCGTTGTATGACCGTCTGACTGCGCCCTTATTTATATAAATCAAAAAAAAAAAGAATTATGAATTCCCCCTTGTGAGTCCATGGACTTTTTGCAAAAAAAGAAGTAAAGTAGAACTGAGAGTTATATATACTGATTGAGAAAAGAGCACAATACGTTGGTAAATGTACATAAGAGCTGAGAAACATTACGACGCAGCATTGTGGAGAGTTGGGAATATAGTGCTACACACATCAAGTAACCATTTGCACAAGTTACAGAGAGAACAGGGTATTTTTTGCAACAGCAGCTGAAAAGGAACAATAAAATGCCATGAAATATCCCACTCCTGTACAAGTCATTATTACGGACGTCTGAATACAGTCTAACAAAAGTTCTGAGGTTCTCGGCTGCTATAACCATGTTGCTGATAGGAAATTACAGAAACAAAAAGCTTAAGAAGAAATAATACAAGATTGTGACCTATGAATACATTCATTTACAACATAGTGCCGTATTTGCTGTAGTAAACCATTTACAACCATTCATACAAGTGTAATAAACACGATCATACAACACAAAGGCTTACACTATAGCAAGTTGTTCAGTAACTAAAAGGTAAAAAAATTGATGGCGTTCCACATAAAAACTTACATAACATTACAACTTGGAAAAAAAAATCCTCTTGCAGAACACACAGTAAGTGGACCCGGGATAACATGAGCGATTTGGACCATCTTGGCCAACCACCGTTTGGAAATTATATGTCAACTGCAAAAAATTGTGATTAGTCTTTTTTTTTTTTTAAATCATTGATGGTTAACACTGTGTGTTGCAAGGGATGCACTGGTTTATGAGCCGGTGATATATGCGATATGCATACTCCAAGCAGAGTATGGAGCGAGGCTGCGTCCACTAGACGGGTTCTGCCTGGATGTATGCATAACGCATACAGTTGTGCTCAAAAGGCTACTAAAGATAACATTCTAACCTGGGATAAATGCTAGAAAAATTGTTCGGGATGCAAAGAAAAACCCACAAATAACATCAGCTGAAATACTGGACTCTATGAAAACTAGTGGTGTGGCTGTTTCAAGATGCACAATAAGGAAACACTTGAAAAATGGGCTGCATGGTCGAGTTGCCAGAAGGAAGCCATTACTGCGCAAATGCCACAAAGTATCTCGCAGCCTGTTTACACTGCAGGATTATCGGGAAATCAGATTTCCCAGGAACGCTCATACACAATAATCGGGCAGCAACAAAAAAAAAAAACATCACCTGGCTGATCTGCAAGATACACTACAGGGTGCTAACAATCTCACTGATTCAAAATCAAGATGTGAGACAAGTTCTGAGTTGATGACACAAGTGACGTCCATAAGTCTGGAACTTGTATGTCACGAGTCTTTCCATACCCAGTAGCTCCATGCTTTGTTCCTGCTTTCTTTATAACTACAAAACAGATGTTGCCTCTCCAAAATGCCCGAGTGTTTTATGATACAACCCGTGGTAGTAGGGCCGTGCATCTGAAATTGTTCCACCACAAGAGTCTTTGCCAATCCACCTAGACCTGCCTAAAAACCTGAATCATGTCTGTAAAGCAAATTCATGCAAAATACCTTTATAGACAATACTCACACAAGCGGTCCTGGCAATTCCTTTAACAGACAGAGTGTCTCAGGCTTTCAGCACACACTGTGTACCTATACTCTGAGAAGAACAGCGGCCACGTTTGACGTCATGTTGATTGACCATTGGTTCTTCACTGCATTAGGCTGAGCTAGCTGTTAATCAGCGTGACATCGGCAGTGACGCTCCGTCGACAGAGCAGAGAGGATGAGAAGGAACTGTTCTGTTGGCGTGATGTCAAAGGAAGCAGGAGCATCGCTGACAGGAGCGATCCATGACCACTCTAAGCCAGGAAAGATTGTCATAGGGCAGAACAGGCAGGTAATTAGCAATTTACTCCCGATGACGATTAACCTCATGGGAAAAATAAAAAGTCCAGGATTACCCGTTTAGCAAAAGCGCTCAGAAGGGTCCATGTCCCCTGAAAGACTTTTGCTAAGAAGTTGGGCTTGTACTTCTGGATTGTGGGATTCCCTAACACTCATGGCCGCTCTTGCAGTGAAAGAGCAGGATCTCTTTTTTAGCATTAATTAAGCGATGGCACAAACTTTACACCACTCGGTAACATCCTAGTAGGGTACATGGCAGTGTTCGGTTAGTGCAAACAGAGAGATCTCGCCCTTTTGCTGCTTGAGTTGTGGGATGCCACTGTGCATGCCGGGAATCCCACAACCTGGAAATCCAGGCCTGACTTTTGCTAGAAAGTTGTGTTGTTATGGGGGACATTAGGGACCCTTCTGAGCACTTTTGTCAATAGATGATATTTAGAAGGATCACCAATATTGGGCTTTTATTAAATAAATATGGCATCCCAAGACTGGCAAATAATTTTTTTTTAAAGCTTGATTATAAGATCTTTCTATATGATAATTGCACATAGCATTTGGTCTCCTGTGCACGTATGCTGCTTTCTATCATATAAAGCAATTTATGAGTCTTATTCACAAGTCAGAATTTTGGGTCAGTGTTCCTTCAGTAATTGTAAGCCAAAATCAGGAGCGACTCTAAAATGCAGAACAGGTTTGAATTTTTCTTTTTTGCCACCTGCTTCTTTGCCTCTTCTCCTTCTTCTCCCTCAGAAGAAGCTGGTGGCGAAATGCACGTAGGGGTGATGGGACGTTGAGGTGACTACGCCAACCCTAGACACTATTTACATATTTTTTTATGGTAAAATTGCACATTGCACTTTTTTGCAATACATATATGTTCTTATCTACTGCCTGGATAATCCCAGACTCCTGAGGGACAGTTATTTTGAAAAACCTAGGGGGCTGTATAATGATCCAGATTTAACATACACGTCTGCATACCGGAGCACAGGTGTCTATTAGATAACCTACATTTACTTCATCACATAATATCATAGACATATTTGGATCAGCACATAAGACCTCTTGTCTTACCCTCCCCTTGGCTTTTTCCTCTCTTATGTCTTTGCGGATTACCTTGAGGACTTTCTGTGATTACCCATAGGCCTGTGCATAAGATTTATACATAGTATTTACTCCTTTGTGCACTTTCCTTTTATGTCATTAACTCTGAACTATATTTAACTATACATTTTTAATACAAATTTTAAGAAACCTGGGATGTCACAGTACTGTATAAATGCTCTATCTGTACCAGCATATCTGTTTTATCCTTGTTATACATTTTTCATCTATCAGCTTCCCCCGTATGACATTTTTGCTTGTTTTGTCACTGGTTTTAATAATTTGTGATTTAATAAAAATATTTTATTTTTTTTTTATCACGGATCTCTTCTTCACACGATCCTTTGTATATTTGGTGCTAGTTTTTGGTATTGCTTGTGTCACTCATGCAGTTTATTCCCCCTTGGAAATTCGGTGACAGCCATTCAAAATGTCAGTCTACTTCATCAGCAATTATAATTGTGTATCTAAACCCAGATAGTGGTCAGCACTTATTGTAGTGCTAAGTGACCCCAATGTTCATGGGACGGTGCTCCGCCATGCAGCAACATATACGTTCAAATACGGCACAAAGTGAATGAAAGTCAGGTGTTATCCAACATTAAAAATTCCTAAAAATGTCAGTAGTGGAAAATAACAAAAGAAACAGTACTCACCTAGTATCTCCACCAGTGATCCCATGCCAACCCCCCTGTGGGTCTCCCAAACACGAGCCATACTAATGGCATCTTGTAACTCTGGACGACTACTGCAAAGCCAATTTTTCAGAAGAAAATGGCTGTAACTCCACACAAGTCTTCATTTACATATTCTATTTCTACTGGAAGAAAAAAAACAACAACCCCCCCATCAAACTACTGACCATGACCTGCATAAAAGTACATAGAGTTAAAATGCAGAACCACAGCCCACATCGGTCACCGAGGTTTCCTAAAATAGAAAACATCTGCACCATATGAGTCCTACACCCAAAACGTGCTGACTCCACCAAACCCGGCCTCCAGCTGAGAGCACAGGACTTGCAGTCACTGTCAGCTGCTGCCTATTAAAACGTGTGAACTGTATGTGCGAGTGTGTGGAGTACGTGACGCGAGTGTACAGCACAGACCGAAATATACTTGGCTTCTGTTCACACACCATGAGGACGGCGTCATACAAGATGCTGTAACGTGACTCACTGCTGTTCACATTACCATTAATCATAGTGTAAACTGCACAAATCCAGTTTTTGGTAGCTCACCATATAATGTTTTCACCATCAATGCATATAAGTCTGGAGATCCAGAAAGCCCGTCGGCTAGGGCAGACAATTAGGACCAAAGACGGAAAGAGGAAACTGGCATCTCCGGAAAAACTTATCTTTCTCTTTATAATTATATGCTTCCCCAATTATACACGTCCAGAACATGAAATCTTCTGCTTCAGCGAGTGTGAGCGAGCTGAGTGTGACC
>VIAB01002461.1:100329-110436 GCA_009801035.1 Oophaga pumilio
TAAAGTCTTCCTTCAACCTTAATAACTATGTTACTATAAAGGGTCCAGGGTTTGTATTAAATACTTACTTTTTTAGGAACTTACTTAAATGCACCGCTCCAAATTCATTAATTCATTAACAAATTCGGCAAATTTTACAACATTTTGCCACTTTTCAACGTTTTTACACCACTTTTGTGGTGTAAAAGTTTTGATGAATTGACTCCATTGTTTCCATTTATCAGATGTGTCCGGCCAGTTTTTATTTTTTTATTTTTTTCATGTTTATTTTTTTAAGTCCAAAATGGACACAATTGATGCAAAGTTATGCATCGGTCAGAATATGGTCTGGGGTCCAAACAGGTTTGGTCATATAACTGACTGCTAAGGTCATATTCACATGTATATCTAGTTCGGGAACTGTGAGGCTTTCTGAAAGGCATCACAATGCAGCTGGAAATGGCTGTGCTTTTCCCCCCTAAAAGTTGGTTATAGATATTAAAGGGAATATATGGTTTCATTGTAAACTATTGTCTAAATTAGGGTTTTGTGTTACATGCATTTCTTTTTTCCACACATAGCCATACAATTTTTACACTTGTCACTGCGGCTTTTTTAGACTAATACTTCTTGTGCCTTCAGGAAGAGTTTACAGCAGTTTCCTTATCATCAGAGCCAGGATTACACATTAGATTCTACATCGGCCAAACCTACTGACCATCTATTGCTTGTCTCCACTTCAAAAACAGATGTAAGGAGGGAATAAAAAAGGATTGGGCATATTTTATTTTAATCTACCCCATCCTTTGTTCTCATAGGGGCTTGTATGTTCCTATAGAGGCCCTCACTGATACATTCTCGCTCATTCGAAAGGAGCATAAATGTGTATAGGGTTTGGCAGATTTTGTGGTCAGCCACCATAAGTCTTTAATTAAGAAAAAAATTGGCTTACCTGATAGAAAAAAAAGGGGTAGATTATTTAGATTTTCAATGTATTTCATCTTCTAATTATGTCATTTTTTATTGTAATGCTTTCTAATAACATGGGACAACTCAGCTTTAGCACAAGTCTTTGAAATATTAAAAAAAAAAATTGGCGTGACTGTCTGCCTTTATTATCATAAGTCACAGAGCAAACAAAACCCCAGAGAACTGTGAATGTTCTGCCAGCCAAAATTTTAATTTAGAACTGTTTATAAAAAAAAAATCCTGTCCCTGTCCCAAAACAAACACACAAACCCTGGCAAAAGAAGTAATCAGGTTAGAGGGCTCCAGCCACAGACCACAAAGGAAAACAGCAAGAGGAACTTCATGAAAGCTCAGCCACCGGGAACCCAGGTCACGGCGTGAACCCAGGTCACGGCGTGAACCCACACATCTGCCAGAACAGCAGTTACAGCACAGTCAGCCAACGAATGAAAGTTTATTTCAGACAGTCAGCATGACAGGCTGCAAAAGTAGAAAAAGAAAACGTGACCTGACGGCCGTCGTTTCCCAATATTGTACCGTACGTAAACGCTGACACATTAAGTATACGTCAGAGACAGAACTGCAGATTGCAAAGTAATTGCAGACAGTGTGAATGATTACATGACCATCCAAAGATTACATGATGACTTCAGGAAAATAATATTATATTTAATATTATTTTTACCTATTTTCCTCAAAGGGAATGTGTCTACATTTCTTCAATTGTTGTAAAAATAAGAAAGTATTAATGGTTTCATTAAAAAAAAATCACTTCTTGTATTAATATAAAATACGAAAAATAATTTTACTTTTTTCTACATATTTTCCACTTTTAAACACTAGGGGGAGCAGCTGCTGAAATTTGCCATGAAAAATCTAGTGTACTACTAGCTCGCATTATGACTGCTGTAAAAGTGGACGGGATCTGATGTCACTGCTTCATCCCCTTCTGGGAGTTTGCACTGTGATCCTAAACTTCATTCTCTTTTATCCTTTTGCAGAGACATTTTGTTGGTGATTGCAATCTCATACTTAATAAATAAACTTTGTTTTTTTTTAAATAATAAATTTTGCCAAGCATAGAAAGTTATGGATCTTTGTAAATCACTTTATTAAGAAATATGTCTTTATTCCTGTAAAAAAAAATGGCGATAAGCCATGCTTTTTCCCAGTCTTAATCTGCCTTTAGCTACATTGATATCAGAATGTACTCATTGGAGAACAGATGATGGCAGTGAAAGGGTCAGCACCGGACCCCTCCTCTCGCCAGCTTCACACCACCATATAAGAAATGGCCAGAATTTCATCCAAAAGACTAGGACTATTTTTTCTCACTTGTCATACATATGCAATCTGTTTCTATACAGCAGCTATTAATCATTTATAACACCATTTTCAGTTTCCCATGTTCCAAAATTGCAATGTATTCGCATAAAACGACATCCAATTTTTTGGGCGCACCCATAGACTTGAATGGACGAGAGTCATCTGATTTTTGGAAGAAACTAGTGCAGGTTGTAATTTTGCCTTTGCACGCAGATTCATCCGTGAAAAAAAAAACACTCATCTGCATTGCCCCCTTGAACAACATTGGTCCATTTATTTTACGGACAGCACTCGGACCAAAAATATGGTCATGTGAATGAGCCCTCTGTGTTCTACTTATCAGAACAATCTCCTGGTGCAGCTTATCCTCAGGGTTAGTGAGTGAGAGGTGTGCAGAGATGACCCTTTCACTGCCATCATCTGTACTCCAAATGAGCACACAGCATCTAATTTTTATGGATACATTGCAATTTTGTAACACAGCAATCTGTAAATGGTCCTGCAAGTAATTAATAGCTGCTGCCTTAAAAAAACGGATTGTATACGGATGACAAGTGAGAAAAAATCGTCCCACTTTTGTGGATGAAACTTTGACCGATTTTTTATATGCATGTGTGACCCTACTGGAAATAGGGTGAGTTGTAGCATTCAGACAATGGTTAAAACTAAGGCTAGAAATAGGGTTAGCAATAGGAATAGAACTAGGGTTATATATCATGCTAAGGTAATTTAACAGTAACTATAAAAAAATAAAATAAAATAATTTTTCCTAAAATACATGTGCTTAAAGTTTAAAGAGTTATTGGACTGATGGAACGGACTTAGGTCATGCTAGTGGTCCTTGGATTAGATGACATAAAATGCTTCTCTTGGGTGCTGGCAACCACTGCGCCTTTGCAATACAAAAGATAAAATCTGTAACAAATTCACAGCAATTCTGTAATGAAATTTGCAGAAGTTTTACCCACAGTAATATTTACCGTTGCAAATATGCTGTCACGACTCTGATGCTGGGTGTCCTGGGACCAGCGGCTCCTTCCCTGTCCCTAACGCTAGGGGTGTCTTAGCTAGCTCTGTTCCACAGATTACTTTTGATGGTGAAGATGCCAGTGCCATGTGCCTTGCCTTACGTTCTGAATCTGCCCTGAGTCTGTACCCCTCCCCCACCCAGAGAAGAAGGGAGTAGTAGTGTACCGTAATACACCAACCAGACTAACAAGGTAATACGAACAGGGGTAATGAAAAATACCAAACATACAAATATACTCACACATATAACAGAGGAATGCACCGGGGAGTTGAGGATGGGGTAAAACCAAAGTAGGAGAAGAAAGAGAATTATCACACACTGAAAACCTATCAACAGTCACAGCTAAACCCACCAAACGCCTTCTCCTATAATAACCACCAACAATCTCCAGCCATACAGCATAAGCTAGCTCTGATAACTAGTGCTAGCCAGGGCCCAGAGTATATGGGAGATGGGAGTCGCTAACAGTACACAGCTGAGAGCCTTAACACAGTAAACCTTCCAGGAGCTCTCAACTGAGTAGATTAATCCCTGCACTGCTAAAAGAAACCTGCACTGTGTAATATGAAGGTGAAGTGCTTCTAATCAGTGCAGGAGTAGGGAAATCAGATGCTGCGGTCTTCTGGCATATGGTGTGAGGAGCTGCATTGCAAAGGGTCAAATTTACACTGAGATCTACAGCATAATGTAACTATCGTGCCCAGACTGGATGGCGCGAGAGAAGATTGTGGCCCCACTGTGCCACAAATTAGACTAACACTGGAGGGGAATGACTAAGCAGCTACCTTGGTGTTCACTGGAGCCTCTAGTGGTGAGGTCAGACTTTTGCAGCAGGTAACTGCCAGGTACCACTCCAGGGCGGCGTCGGGCAGTAGCAGCTGATCCCACAGGGGGACAGGATACTAAAGACAGGTGCAGGAAAGTGCTGAAGAAAGCTGAGGTTCAGACTGGTAAGTACTGGCTGGCACGGATGATGTACTGGCAGGCAGGCACGGCTGGCACTCTGGCAGGCAGGTGTTCAGACAGGAGGAACAGGAACTGTTTCGGGAAGCACAGGAACACTGGCAGGTACGAGTGGGATAAGGGAACAGGTAGGAACCAGTTCAGACTGGAGGGACAAAAAGCCACAGATGCAGAACAGGAGCAGAGCTGAGCCGCAGGATGTGGGATGGGAGCAGAGCTGAGCCGCAGGATGTGGGATGGGAGCAGAGCAGAGCCACAGGATGCGGGACGGGAGCAGAGCAGTACCGCAGGACGGAAGTAAAGCAGAGCCGCTGAGGCAAAGAGGGAGCAGAGCCGAGCTGCTGAGGCAAAGAGGGAGCAGAAAAGAGCCGCTGATGCAAAGAGGGATCAGAGCCGCCGAGGCAAAGAGGGAGCAGAGCAGAGCCGCTGAGGTAAAGAGGGAGCAGAGCAGAGTCGCTGAGGCAAAGAGGGAACAGACACAAGCATAGACACAACAGGGTAGGGAAGGCTTCAGACAAGGATACAAACAGGTGCAGGTAAAGGACTTAGTTCAGACAAGGTCAGACACGGGAACAAGTTAAGGACAAAGGATTCAGGCCTGGGTATACAGCCCCCAGTGTGCCAGAAACAAGACACATAGAATACAGGTACGGGCCTGGGTATACAGCCCCCAGGGTGACAGAAACCGGACAGGACAGGATTTGGCAACTCAGTAGCAGACAGAGTTTGTTGCTCAGGCATCTTCTAATTAGTGGAGACACTGGGGACACATTAGGAATGCGCACACTGTCTCTATAAGACTCTTGAAGTGCAGGCGCCGCCGCCCTAGAGCACACAGCCAGGAAGTATGCACACACCAAGGAAAGGACACGTGATTTACAGCATGAAGCAGGCGGAGGGCAGAACTCACAGCATGGCCCGGAGTGGTGAGTAAGTCGGTGTATCAGCCTGATGGGAGATGGGAAGCCATGCAGTGATGCCAGCAGCGATGTTACACATAATTCGATGCTGCAGATCTCAAACTTGCTGCTCTTGTCAATATACACTGAAGCTAATTTTTGCAGTACGTGCATGAGATTTTTTTTAACATAGAAAAACATATAAAAAAAAAAGACAAGTGGACCTGGCTATAATGGGTATGCTATAGTCGCAAAAAAAAACAAAACAAATACAGAACACGTAATCAAAACCTCTGACTTGTGAACAGAGTCTTCAAAGAACAGACTGACCCACCTGCTTGTACTAGCATATTAAAAAAGTGTGAGACAAGCCAAATAATTTATTTTGCCTATTTATATTAACTACAGCTTTTTATAGTTTTCATTTAGGTTTATATTTTTTACGTTTTGTACTTTTGCTTTAGAGCTTCTCTAAAAGAGCGTATACTGATGATTACTGCATATATTGTGTTAGAACATGAAAGTAGCACAAAAAGATCAAAAATAGATAATATGTGGTTACATTGATTAAAATGTCCACTCCTTCTGTCACATGGCTGAAGAGCAACAAGAGCACAGTGTCCCACACCTCCAGCATGTCCAGGGTCAGGCGATATGGCCGCAGGTGTTTCCTGGTTAGACTTTCCCTGGCTTTTGCTCAGCACTTGGTTAAACTGCGTATAATAATAAAAACAAAAGATAAAACAGATTGTTCCAGCTAAAGAACACATTGTCTATCAGGCAAAGGTGTGAAATATATCTTGTTTGGCCCTAACATAACTCAAATAAAAAAGACACACACGTCATTGTAACAATTCTGATATGAGTTGTATCCAACAAACAAAGCAGTAAAAAAATATAGATTTAATATGACCTCATCCACACTTTTATTTCATAGTTGCTGGTGGTTTTATGTTGTTGCCTTTGTAAAATTCCTTTATTCCAGCATTTTCATGTACTACATAAAATTCTAAAAAAAACAAATACCGCAAAAATATGCCTTATCATAATCAAATAGAGTTTTTTTTAAAAAAAAACTACTGGACCCTCAACACCTCCCTCCCCCCCAAAAAATACAACACAAAATCTTCAACTGTTCACCTTCAGGAGTCTCTGCTATTGCCAGAGCGAGTGCACAGTCACACTCCAACTAGATTCTCATAATAATAATAATGATAATAATAATCTTTAATTATATAGCGGCAACATATTCCACAGCGCTTTACAATTCAACAGTTTATATACAAGTCATAAGTAACAACATTCAAAGTAATACAATAATTTAAAGCAAAATAATGACGACCCTGCCTGTAAGAGCTTACAATCTACATTGAGGTGGGGTGACACAAAATACAGGGGCTTATTTATAATGATGGTCCAGCCATCTTGAGGGAATGGGGATGGATAAAGGCTGCGTGAGATAGTCACCAGCCAGTTTTTGTGGTGCTGTTGGGTGCGGTGGAATTTGATGGAGGGTTATTCTCAGATAGAAACTGAATGGTCTACACACACACACAAACATAAAAGCACTTTGATTAGGGAATCAGTGATAGGCTGCTCTGAACAGATGTGTTTTTAGGGAGCGCCTGAAGCTGTGTAGGTTGTGGATAGTTCTAATTTCTTGGGGTAGAGCATTCTAGACGATTGGCGCAATGGGGGAGAAGTCTTGGAATCGGGAGTGGAAGGTACTGATTAGTGCAGAGGTTAGTCAAAAGTCGTTTACAGAGCATAACGAGCGGGTAGGCCGATAAACAGAAAGGAGGGAGGAGATGTAAGAGGGTGCGGCACTGTTGAGAGCTTTGTGGGTGAGAACAAGCAGTTTGAATTGAATTCTATAATGAATGGGCAGCCAGTGCAATGACTGGCACAGAGGGGACGCATCCGAGCACCGATTAGCCAGATGGATGACCCTGGCTGCTGCATTAAGGATGGACTAGAGAGGGGAATGTTGAGTGAGAGGGAGGCCAATTAATAGAGCATTACAGTAGTCCAGGCGAGAGTTGATCAGGGTAACAATGAGGGTTTTTGTTGTTTCCATGGTGAGAAAAGGGCGGATTCTAGAGATGTTCTTTAGGTGTAAGCCGCACTATCAGGCAAGAGATTGTATATGGGAGATGAAGGAAAGATTTGTGTCAAATATAACACCCAGACAGCGTGCCTGCTGCTTAGCGTTATTATGGTGCCACCCAAGGAGAAGGAGATGTCAGACTTAGAGAGGTTAGTAGATGGCGGGAGCAGAAGAAGTTCAGTGTTGGACAGGTTGAGTTTCAGATAGAGAGCGGACATGATGTTGGAGACTGCGGACAGACAGTCCCTGGCATTCTGTAGTGTAGGGGATGAGCAGGGGTGTGGTCAGGGGATGACGTGTATAGTTGTGTGTCATCAGCATATAGATGGTACTGAAAGACAAATCTGCTGATGGTCTGTCCAATTGGGGCCATGTAGAGAGAGTAGAGAAGTGGGCCAAGGACTGAGCCCTGAGGGACCCCAACAGTGAGAGGAAGAGGAGATGACGTGGAGCCAGAGAACGATACACTGAAGGAGCGGTCAGAAAGATAGGAAGAGAACCAGGAGAGAGCAATGTCCTTTATGCCTATTGACTGGAGCATAGAGAGTAAGGAGATGATGGTCAACAGTGTCAAAGCTGCAAAAAGGTAGAGAAGGATGAGCAGAGAGTGGTCACCGTTACATTTTGCTGTCAGAAGGTCATTGGTCACTTTGAGGAGTGCAGTATCTGTTGAATGTAGGGGGCGGAAGCCGGATAGTGAGGGATCTAGGAGAAAGTGAGTGGACAAGGCGCTCCAAGAGTTTAGAGATAAAGGGAGATTGGAGACTGGTCTGTAGTTATTTGTGCAGTATGGATTGAGAGGTTTTTTTTAATAATGGAGTAATGATAGAGTGTTTGAAGGAGAATGGGAAAATGCTAGAGGAGAGTGAGAGATTAAAGATTGTAGATAGGTGAGTGGTGACGACTGGAGAGAGAGACCGGAGGAGATGTGAGAGAATGGGGTCATTAGTGTATGTAGTCGGAGGAGAAGAAGAGAGGAGCCTGGAGATTTCTTCTTCTGTGATGGGATCAAATGTGGAGAATGAGCCAGGAGAAATGCAGGGAGGGATGGGAGTCACAGCACTTGATGGCTGGGAGCGGATTTCCTGACGGATATTCTCTACTTTCCCTATAAAGTGGGAAACCAGGTCATCAGCACAAATGTCTGTGATAGGAGCCTGTGCTTTCGGACTAAGGAGGGAGTGAAAGGTCTTAAAAAGTTTTTTTGAGGTTGTTAGATAGTGAGGCGATCAGGGTGTTGTTCATCCGCTTCTCTCAATAGTAAAATGAGAGGAGCAATGTGTGACCACCAATATGCAAATCTCATACTGGCAGTCATATGACCACTTGATCAATCTAGAAGTACAGGGGAATCCTGACAGTGTGCATACCTTTGGATCGCCAATAAGTAGTCACATAGAGTTCCTGCAGAAATTCAGTCCAGAAAACCCCTTTGAAGAGAAGCCTGCTGAAGATATTCAAAATGAGTTCCAAAATGTATGACTCTTAATTAACTTGGTGAACCTTAAGCTGTTCATGCAATATGAGCCATACACGCCCCACATAAAGCTGATGTCACACATCCATGTATCATGGCCGGAGTACGGACTGGTCGCAAGAATCCTGACTTGAACTCAACAGCTTCCCCATGTCACAGTGCGTACTTGTACCGTGATACACGGATGTGTGGAATTGACCGTTTGCTCCGTCCAGCAGGAAATCAATCAAAGCGGAGTCAGAGTGCTAACAGCATGGGAACTCTGTGGCTTCACATAGAAGTATCCAAGGAGTGGAGTACAGTAAGTGGTTTTGCAAGTTGTAGCCACAGAAAATTTGTTTTTATCTTTCCAAATTCTTCTCTGGTTTTGTTCCTTCTCGCACAAAAAGTAGATAGTCCTGCTACTGGGTTGATGCCCTTCTATGACCCTCTCCGGTTCTCCTCATGTAACAACCTGTGTCCTGGTATCTGCTCCATGCTCTTGAGTGTTGCTTGGAGACGCAGTAAACCCTCTTGTGATGGCACATATGTAAGTGCTATCCTGGAGGAGCTGGACTACATTTGCAACTTGAATGGGCTGAAAGTACTCTATCACGCTACCAGTAGTGACAAGGACACTAGCAAAAAGCATTTTGGTTAAAATGAAGGTCTTGCCTGATGACAACTTCATGTACTTTCAATTCATCATCAGGAAAATGGCTTCACAGCAACCAGACACAAGTAATCACACTTTTAGACAAACTTGAAACTTTTGGTTGCTACTATATGAGGTTGTCAATGTCGTGTCAGTCAGGAGACAACTGGCCATTCTGTGCATCACGATCCGCATATGCACCATGCTGCAAATATATCTGAATCTGATCTTACTATGATATGACCATTGATGCGTTACTATGTTATTAATATGCAAATTGCCTCTTCAGAGAAAAAGAGGACTTGAACTCTATAGCGCCACCTGTTGGAAGTAGCGATCCTACAAGTCACAATCAACCATTTAAGTCTTGCAATATGACTTAGAATAAAAGCCAAATCAGTATCTCAATTTGCAGACACGGTGTTTCGGGCTATTGGCCCTCGTCGGTGCAAAGTATGAGAACTGATTTGGCTAGATGAGAGGCTCTGGACTGTGTTATTTACAATGACACAATTTATATCAGTAGAGATTTCAAAGTGAATTTTTCGGTCATTGAGATCCAAGGTGTGATTTACGCGTTCCCTTAATTGTTTTTGAGCCGTGTTTTATGAGCACCACATTGTACTATTTTTTTCACACCTGAATAATCCTTTTAGGCCTCATACTCACTGGTGCCGATAACGGATAAAAATCAGACGATAAAAAATCGGATGCAAATCTGAC
>VIAB01002461.1:119302-132318 GCA_009801035.1 Oophaga pumilio
TGAAAAATGTAAAGGGGTCTGAATACTTTCCGTACCCACTTTATTTTTCGAGCACAGAGAAGTCACAAGGGTTGGCACCCTAGAATGCCTACATAACACCATGTTGCCTACACACTTCAAGTGAGTCATGTGTGACTTCCAAAGAGTGACAGAAAATCCAACACATTTGCAACTGTCGCAGGTCACAATGTGACACCATTGAAAATCATTAGATAAGATGTCACAATGTGACAATGCGATTTTAGTATGGCTCTCGCCTTATTCTGTTTTTCCTCTTGAAAATATCTGAACAGTCCAAAGTAATGTTCTAAGAGAAGATGCTCCAGCATTGTTGTGGAGAACACAAGTACTTACTGGTGTAAAGAGGTGGCGGAGACCCTTGTTTGCCCCTCCCCCACACGGGACCTATACGGCCCCTCTTATGTTATGTCTCGTGTGCATTTACTGTAGTATGTGTGTTCTTACTGTGTATGACAACCCTGGTAATATATGTTACATATTCTTATTGTATTTCATTATGCTGTGCTCATACATTCTAGAGGTAGAGACAGCAAAGAGTTAAAAAGTGGGCTGGGCAAACAGTTCCAAGAGGACAGGAGTTCCTGTGGGGAGCTCAGTAGCCTGGGCACGTTTGCCCTGGGCAGGTGTGCAGCAACAGCCAGGGCATTGCCAGACCCCAGGAGGGGAAAGAATCTGTTGCCCCGGTCTTAAGGACAGCAACATGGGCCCCAGGACTAAGTAAGGGCCCCTGTTATGTTTCGGTAACTGAGGAGTACAGGTAAAAAGGAAATACACCAGAGCAGTTGGAAACTATGAGATTGCAGTACCCTGACTAACCACCACAACTAGAGGCAGCCGTGGAGCGATCCTACGTTGGTCCTAGACGCCTCGTCACAGCCTGAGAAACTAACTACACCTAAAGATAGAAAGAGGAAAGCTATCTGCCCCGGAGCAGATCCCCAAAGAACATAGAAAGCCCCCAAACATGTAATGGCGGTTAGACAAGAAGAAATACTGACACAGACAGAAAATAGTATGAGCAAACGTTGGGGCCCAAACTTACTAAATAGAAAAGGATAGGAAGGGCACTTACTGCAATCCCAAAAAACCCTGAAAAGCACCAACTCTACTAATTCCAAAAACACCTGAGATCACACGACCTCTACCACCTAAATTAGTTCTCTGGTGTAACCAAAATCAAAACAGCAGCCACTGAAAAAACTGGAAAAAGCAAATGTACAAACATCAGTGGCTGAACTGAACTGAGAGGGCAAAAGCCCCCAGACGGGACCCAGAAGGCCCCCACAGAAGTGCAGGACAAAATGCAAAAATCTAGCACAAAAACAAAAAGAAGAAAATGTCTTATCTGTTAGCAGGAGATTCAGACACGACACAGCAGGCTACAAAGGAAACAGGAATCAAGGATTGAGACCAGAACAATTAATCACCGGCAACCCTGATGGGAAGGCGACTCCCTTATATAAGACCAGTCAGTAACACCTGATTCCCAATCCTCACAATCTTCACTGGACAGTCCAGTACCGTTTGTAACCACCAGAGGGAGCTTCTGCTCAGAACTCATTTCCAGCCTATTCACAACAGGCCCCGCCAAAGGGACTTCAAGCGTCCAGATTCCGGCGTAAGGACTACCGCCTCTTTTGGCCGCCGTGGCTGTTGTGGGTACGGTCATGGACAAAGCTAGGGAGAGAGCAGGAAGCCAGTGTTGGTACTTTATTCATCGCTGTTATTAAAGTTGTTCTCCCTGTTGAATTGCAAGTCGTGCCTGGGATTGCATCTGTCCTTCCTATTTTCTGGACAACGTGCCGGTGTGTACACTGACTGTGGCTTAGTTGACTTGGCTGGGACTACCACCCTGGGCCACCTTGTTTCACTTGGCGTAGTTGGCAGGACAGACCTCTGCAGCCTTGCAATTGCAAGACCGCAGGAAAGGACTTTTGGAACTTGTGGATCAGTGACTATGAAAAAGGGAACAAAGATGTAGATGACCGCTGCTGAAAAGATGGCGGCCGTTGGCATGAAAATCAAGGATGGGGCTGCCTGTCATGGGCGTGAAAGAAGCATTTTGGCACTGAAAAGAAGAAAGCCACGTCCCTTTGCGAAGTATGCCTGCACTAAATGGGTGCGAGCGAAGAAGGAGCTGCCGCCCTTACAGCCTGACCAGGAGAAACGGGTGGAGCAGGAAGGAATGACCCCACTCACGAATGGGTGGAACCCAGACGGAGAGACGCCATTACCTGGGACCATGTAGCGAAGGAGCATGTCATTCCGCAGCAGCATCAGCAGCCAGGATAGGAGTCGATCCAATGCCCGGGCGGAGGCGGGCCTGTGCTTTGAGGCCTGGTGGTCGGAGGAGTTGGAGGAGCGACCCCTGTTCCGGTGGTCGAATCAGCAATCGGTGGAGGCCGAGGAGTAGGAGGACTTGGCGATGCCCAGACGGGAACCTGCGGGAGTCCGTAAGACCCTGGAGGTGGCTCTGTGGGGAATCATGGATGTCACGATCACCAACACTGGTGGCCGCGCTGGAGGACTGTCATCGGGTGCGGCGGTGAGTAAGGAGTCCCCGCCCGGCCATCCATTTAACTCATCCTCTGCCCTGCGGCTTCCTGTGGCCCCGCCATCATCATCTGAGGCATCCCGAATCCCAAATCCACCATCGAGGGTACCTGCATCTCCACAGGCCGCACCAGCTTCGGCTGACACCTGCGGAACGTATGTGGAGGAGCCCCGGGTGCCCACAGCTGCAGAGGCCCGATGGGTCTGGGGCGTCATACGGGAGAAGCATCGGGAGCGCTGCATCATCCAGGAACTGCAGCGCCCCGGTGGGGGAGCAGCGGCAGGCCAGATGACCAGCAGTGTGGTCCGGTACCTCAACAGGAGCAGGGGCTAGGAATTTCTTCAGCAGCAGACTGGAGCCAAAGTTTAGGTAAACGCTGGGTCCCTTACGTTCCGTGGTCCTCTACAGGAGGGGGACCATGTCGCCTTCATCAAGGAGCAGGGGCCCGATGGCCCTACGTGGTGGCCGTAAGAATGGCCTTTGAGAGGAAAGCGCACCGCAGGGGGCTCAATGTGTGGAACGGCCGGTTGTCATGGCCGCAGTTGTTATGGATGTACCGGAGAAGCAGCCGCCAATGTGTCAACGGAGCCGAAAGCTCCGGAGGCTGTGGGACCACCGCTGGAGGGGGTGAGGAGCTGGAGGAACAGTGAGGACTCCTCCAGTGGGTCCTCGTCCTCGTCCCACACCTATATAGTAGTGCAGGGCCCGGATGCTGCCCATTACACAAATCAGTGGCCGTGGGTGGACTGAAGCGGACTGTTTAAATTGTGTTGGTGCTGGTTGCACCCAGGAAAAAGAATGCCAGGAACTCTTCTGCGTTCCTGAAGAGGGCAAGGAGCCCTGTTACGGTGCTGAAAGACTGTGGTGTTTGACGTGGCCACAAGATGAGGACCATGTTTAGTTGTTTTCCCCTCCATCCAGTTTGTTTGCACCCGTTGGTGCTCCCCTTGCTGGATCACGGTACCAAAACCCAGAGATTAATTATGGTGGACTTTGGGTGTGGCTGCTACAGAACTGAACTGTGTGTCCCTGAACTGTGCCCCATTTTACCCTTGGACTAGCCCCTGTTAAAATGCAGCCCATCACCGTTTAAGGGCCAGTGGTCCGCTGAAAGGAGGAAGTGGAAAACTGTGAGGTCTGAATGGGGCCCACCCCTGCTAAAGGGGCATCGGATCATTGTGAAAGACTTGTGTTTTATGGACTGAATGTTTTAAGGACTGTTTCTTTTAGGTCCTGATGGTCGAGGACGACTGTGTTTTAAGAGGGAGGGGTGTAAGGAGGTGGCGGAGACACTCATTTGCCCCTTCCCATACGGGACCTTGCCCCTTTTATGCTATGTCTTGTGTGCATTTACTGTAGTATGTGTGTTCTTACTGTGTATGACAACCCCTGAAATATATGTTGCATATTCTTATTGTATTGCATTATGCTGTGCTCATACATTCTAGAGGTAGAGACAGCAAGAAGTTAAAGAGTGGGCTGGGCTAACAGCTCCGGGAGTACAGGAGTTCTTGTGGGGAGCTCAGTAGCCTGGCACGTTTGCCCTGGGCATTGCAAGACCCCAGGAGGGGATAGAATCTGCTGCCCCAGACTTAAAGACAGCAACATGGGCCGCAGGACTCGGTAAAGGCCCTGCCGAAAAGACTTCAAGCGTACAGATTCCAGCATAATGACTACCGTCTCTTTCAGCTGCCGTGGCTGTTGTGGGTACGGTCGTGGACGAAGCTAGGGAGAGAGCAGGAAGCCAGTGTTGGTACTTTATTCATCTCTGTTATTAAAGTTGTTCTCCCTGCAAGTCGTGCCTGGGATTGCGTCTGTCCTGCCTATTTTCTGGACAAGGTGCAAGGGTGTACACTGACTGTGGCTTAGTTGACTTGGCTGGGACTACCACCCCGGGCCACCTTGTTTCACTAGAACAGACATAAGGGAATCAGACAGGTGTTCTTTAACTCCCATGGAGAAACATGGTGAAAAACAAGCGCCAAACACCTTTTGCCATTCTCGCTGTCCCAGCATATGTTTTTCTGCCATGGCCAATACAGCAATCAGTTTCTAATGTAAAGTGGTGGTTACAATTACCGTAAAGCAGGATCGGACTGGCCCACAGGGGAACAGGTGAATCCCCCGGTAGGCCCCTTGTGAAGGAGTGTGCCACTTGCCCCCCAACATGAGCAGTAGTTGGCACAATACACTGCTTTACTATGTACAGACAAAGGGCTCAAACAGTCCGTAATCTGGACTGAAAAAATGGACGAGTGTCATGCGAGTACAATGTGATTTTTCTCACATAGCATCTGTATGACATCCGCATGACATGAACATGTAATGCGTTTTTTTTCTCTGCAATTATTTTTCTACAGTCATTTACAGGACCATTTACAGTGTTCTATGCCACAGAATGGTAAGGTATCTGTAAAAACCGGACGGCATACGGATGGTCCGTATGCCATGCGATTTTTTTCTCGCACCCATTGACTTGCATTGGCGAGTCTCGTCCAAGATACGCAGCAAATCGCAGCATGCTGCGATTTTTATCAGTCCGATTTCAGCTGAGAAAAAAAATGCAAATGAGATGTTACCCATTGAATAACATTGGTCCGAGTGCAGTCCGATTTTTTATCGGATTGCACTCGTCCATATTTCTCGCAAGTGAGTATGAGCCCAAAGCCAACATATCATCATCAATAATTCAATGTATAGAAGAAGAGGTAAATTTGTGAATGAGGTGATGTAATATTTGTGTGCAGCTGAACACTGGGCCCCAGAGGCAATGTTTCTGGTGTGTCCATGCCACTCCAGTCCGACACTACTCTATGGTGAGAACATGCGTTTGCAGGAGTTCTGAAAAGACTTTCAAGTTCTCTGGAAAGAAAAAAAAATGTTTCTTTTTGTGAATTGGTGTACATTCTGTATGGACCCCAACAATCAGGACACAGACATGGTCCAGGGTGCCATGGCAGTAAAAGACTGCCCCATCCTACATTCCACGAGAAGATGGCAACGCAGCTTTCTCTACTCTTGTTAGGAATATCAGCTCAGGAGGTGGAAGACACAGGTCAGAACTCACATACATCTTTTATGCCAAAGACAGTGAGTGGCGTTAGCGAGGAACGGCAAGCCACAACCTGGTAGTATTTATAATCCGCTCTTAAAGGAGTTTTCCTCTACAATTTGCCCCCCTTTCATCTGTGTTAACTCTGTGTAACAATCACTTTTCTAATATACTTTTATTACCTGCACTGCATTTATGAACCCATCTTTGTGTGCATCACATTACCGGAAACGGACGGAATGAGAAGAGGATGTCACTGATGGGAGTGGGACAATGAGACCTTTCAATGATTGACAGGAGTCTGAGCACACATGCTCATAGCTCTGATATCACTGATCTTCTCTGCACAGACCCTGCTGAACCTCTGGAGCACCAGCCCCTTCAGCTGACTAGCGCTTGTCAGCTGAAGGAACGGTGCTCCAGAGCATTGGCAGGATACATGCAGAGGACAGTGAAGTCTGATCTTAACATGTGAGCTCAGACTCCTGTCAATCATTGAAAGGCAGTTCCACCCCCATCAGTGACGTCCTCTTCTCATTCAGTCCAATTCTGGTGCCCAGATCGGAAGTAACAAAACAGGAAGCAAAGGAGGCATAACAACAAAAGTTGTGACCCACTCAGAGAGGGGTAGATATGAGTAGAAGCAGCATAGGTAAGAAAAGTATATTAGAAAAGTGAATGTTAATGTAAGAGGATGGAAAAGATTGGGAGTACCTGTCTCATATCGGTTCCGGAACCACAGGGGCTGTCACCAATGTTGCAAGGGGGAAGACTTTTTGACAAGAACTGACCCTTGCATGTGACTGTGGCAGGCAGAGCCGCATTAAAAAGCGCTGCATGCAGGAAAGGAGACAGAGTCCAGGCGGGAAAGTTAAGCGTATGGTCAAGTGCAGTGTCGGTGGTGAGAGCAGAGAGTCCCGTAAGCGCAGGGCGACTTGACCCGTCTCCTGCATACACCTCAGTTGTACGAGAACTACAGGTGACTCTCTTTTGATGCTTATTGCGCCACGTGCAAGTTACAGTCTCTGGCAACAGGTGACTAGGCCAGAGCCGGTTGACCAAGTACTCTTAAACACTGCGGAGCGAAGCCCTGCTCCAGCAGTTCTCTGTACTGAACTGAGCACAGTGTTTGGCATTCGGGAGTACGGAAACTCCCCGCATCCTTCAAGGACTCTTCCCCTGCTCAGTGGATTGGAACCCTGTTCCCTACAGACACTTTCGAGACGTCACGTGCCACTGTTGTCGGTGCCACCATTGGAGAACCGAGACGCTGCAATCAAGACTACTACAGACTGATAAGTTTTCTGCCTTTATTACTATTGAACTATCGTTCGCCCCTGTTCTACCCTACTAAGCTCCCAGATCTGCCCAATTCCCTATCACACTCCGTGTACCTCCACTCCCTGCGCGGAGTATACGTGTTGTTAATAAATCTGTTAACTCTTGATCTGCCTCCTGACCATGACAACATCTCACTTTCCTGCGGCTACTTCACTTGGAAGAGTTAGGGCATGTGAAAGTCGGTCAAATAGTAGTGGAAAACTCATTTAATTAATGACTGGTGATGATGAGCCAAACGTGCTTGGATAACGTGCTATCCAAGCATTCTCGGGTGTTATCCAAGTATCCTGGGCATGCTCGGATATTATGTTCAAGTCCCTGTGGCTGCATGATTTGCGGCTGTTAGGCAATCCCTGCATGAGTTGTGGCTGTCTATTTGTTAGGGAATCCCCAGGTGAGAACATATTATCCGAGCATGCCAAAGAAACTCGGATAACACCTTATCCGACTCCGTTCGCTCATCACTAGCAATGACAGCTTAGCCAATGCTGCATGTTATGTCAAACATATACATACACGATGCATCAGCATACTGCGATCAATGAATATATGAACTCCAATATTGCTGTAAATGTTAAACACGTAAGGTACTTAGCAGGGTGGCTCCATGTTTTCATGGGCCCCAGGCGAAAGAGTCTCAATGGGCCCCTTTAACACATACCACAATTCATGATGCACAGATACGGCAGAGAAATATAGGTATAGTACAATGCCAAACATTTCACTTACTTCATACATTACATGAGTGATATCTATTGTAAATTCTACAATAGCTCAAAAGATAAACAGTATAGTCATTCATACAGTATTATGGCACCACATAGTGCTCCATATAGAATAATGAGCTCCATATATTGCTCCATACACTATTATGGGCACCCCATAGTGCTCCATGCAGAATTATGAGCTCCATATATTGCTCCATACAGTATTACGGTCACCACATAGAGCTCCATACAGAATAATAGGCCCCATATAATGCTCCATATATAATGGACCCTAGAAGATGCTCCATATATAATGGGCCCCATATGATGTTTCATATATAATGGACCCCATATGTTGCTCCAGTATATGATGGGCCCCATATATGATGCTTCAGTGCATGATGGGCACCATATAATGCTTCATATATAATGGACCTATATTTGATGCTCCAGTATATTATGGGCACCATATAATGCTCCAGTGTATGATAGGACCCATGTAATGCTCCATATATGATGCTCCAGTGTATGATGGGCCCCATATGATGGTCTACATATATTGCGCCAAACATAAAAAAAATAAAAAATGAAATACTCACCTCTCCTCACTGGCCGCTGCTCTGCTCGAGGCACCGGCCCCCATGTCGGTGTCCCCAACTGTGAGTGGGCCCCCCCGCCTGCTCAGGGCCCCGGCACTTGCCCGGGTGCTGACGCTGGCCCTGGTACTTAGAGTTTTTTGATCAAAGAGCGCAAAAGCCAACTAACCACATCAATGTCATGTATTCATTAGTCGCAGTGTGCTGACACATCGTGTAGTATATGTTTGTACTGTATATTGGCCACATAGCGTATTTGTGCACTGGCACATCAGTTTAATACTAAAGGTGTGCGGGTTTTATTTTTATTTTTTTATTTCAAACATGAATCGCTGCAAGATGCCAGGAGTCATTTCATTCTCAGAGAAATGATGAGACTGGACAGATAAAATAAAAACAGTCTGATCCATGTTCCTTTGTGAGGAGTGCTAGGCACCAGAGACATTACCGACATCGATCCTGAAATCTATAGGATGTTCTGGCAAACATGTCAGGTCTGTAGATGGCTTTAGAAGTGTTCTGTTTCTATAGTATCTTTAGTGTCTGCATCTTCCATGGAACCCACTGATTACACTGTCTGCAGACCATAGACATAAAGGGATTTTTATCTCTGGGCCTATGTTGTATACTATACTATACTAGATGAACCTTTGTAACCATTTGTGCACATGGCCTTACTTAACTACTATGTTACAGGAAAGTTGTATTGGGGATAGGGAGTGATGTCAGTGATAATCTCTGCACATTGCTGCAGAATATGAATCGATAAACGCCAACAGAAATATGAGTAATCACGTGTTTGGTGTCATATAAATGGTCGTTTTTGATCGCTTACCATGATCCAGTGATGCCAAGCATAGGTACACACGTCTGAATGATTGTTAAAGAGGTTGTCAGATGTTAAAATATTATCCCATAATGTGTCAGGGTAATAATTTTTCTGATTTACATTTAATACAAAAAATACCTTTCTGTCGCTATTGCCCCTGGTGATGCAACGTCCTGCTTCGGACAGGTCAATGATGCCTCACTGACCTGCCTCCTATTTTAGATAATGAATATTCTATATATTTTAAAAAAAAAAAAGCAACTTCAGCAGGCCTGCGCTGCAGCATTATCGCATGTGAAATGTGCATATAATTATTTTATTTGATGCTATAAATAAATTCATTTAAAAAAAATGCCTCCTCCAAGTTGGTGCCGGCAGCGCCTGCGCAGTATCAGCTATCGGCAATCGCCGATAGCCGCTACTGTGCTGTCGCCGGCCGCACATCAGGGGCTCTCCAAACGCAACATGACGTCCGCTAATTATTCCAGCAAATTATACATTCAAAAAGTCAAATGGCGCTCCTTCCCTTCTGAGCCATGCCTTGCGCCCAAGCAGTAGATTTCCCTCACATTTGGAGTATTGACATGCTCAGGGGAAATTGCACAACAAATTTTTAGGTTCAATTTTTCCTGTTATGTTTGCAAAAATAAAAAGAATTGAGTCTAAAGTAATTCATTAATTTATTCAAAATAATAATTCAGATTTCTCTATTGAGAGCCACAGGGGATGTGACTAATTTCCCTGAGATATTTCCATAACAACTACAAAGGAATCCTAGATTTCCTCACATTTCTGTGACTCACAAACGGGTTTCAGAGTTTATGCAGCATAAGAAAAGCACTTATAACGTTTTTTTTTTTTTTTATATATATTTTTGGATGTACTGGGTGCAGTGCTTATTAAATATCATCCTGGTTCCTGGAAAATAAAACAAACATTGTCCAAATTATTGTGCTGGATTATTTCCCAGAATATTATAAATACATGGATTGCCATCAGCAGTTTACTTCAAGAATAGATGTGGTAGGTTTTATTTTATGACTACATAGGGTAGAGCAACATCAAAACCAAACCGCCTGGAAATAAAACTAAAAGCACCTTAGTCTGTGTGTAATGCTGCCTGTGAATTTCTCTCATTTGCTAAATGTAACAATATTTATTTTTAAGATATTCTGCAGATGTTCAAGATTTCTGTATTGTTTGTGTCCTAACCCAGGGTGAAATTTGCTTGTCATAAAATGTAACTGTCTTCCACAACCTCACCTTTGCAGCAGATTTTGTCTGTTCCTCACACTGTTTTAAGTCTCTACACGGCTGTTTCTGTTTCAGTTAAAGCAAAACTAACCGCTGGTACATGATGCCCAATCCATTGGTAGCTGTTAATCATGCTATCATAGAGTCTATCTCTGACAGCGGCTATTAAAAGGATGGGTGCTGGTGTTTGTGTGCAACAGGCCCTCCACCACTCCCCCACAACGTGATCACAGGAGACCGATGGGTTACTTTTACAGCCAGAAGGTCTGCTGAAAACCCCTGTCACAGGAGACCAAGATTTTCACTAACTAATAAGGTATAACTGGTGAAGAAAGGTTGAACTTGATGGACCTATGTATTTTTTCTACCCAAGTAACAATGTACTGCAATACTGTGATATAGTATAAACCATAAAATGAGAGGTTGCTCCCTAAAAGGACCATGCCTTATTCTGCGGCCCCCAAACATCTGTAGTTTCCATGTCAAAGAGAAGACGATGACGTAGCACACTGCTCAGGAACAAGTGTACTGTGTTTTAGACACTTTCTGCATCTCTGACAAGGTGATTGGGCTTGAGGAAAAAGCTCTGACTTAACATGTAACATTATACATCAAAACATGCAAAACACTTAGCACAAATTCCTGACACAAACAAAGCCAACTATAACAGATGGTAAAAACTTAACTCTACACAGTCTAAAAGGGTGCCACATTTATCAAACAGCATGAACCACAGTGATGGTCTGATTACAGTCTGTACTTGTTAGGGTGCTTTCACATTACGTTCTGTGTCCCCCCATTTGTCCGAAATTCCCAGCAAAGCGGGGATCAGACACATGCGCCGACGGGGCAAATAGACTGCAATGTTGACAGCAGAGCAATTGTGCTCTTTGCAGTGCACGTTTTTAGGGAGTGTACGCCTACAGGAGGTGGACTGCATTTGAGTGTCCACCTCACGTAGGCATACATTGTCTACTGGTCCCATCGGTACATGCGTCTGGACCCCATTTTGAGGGGAATTTCGGACATATGCCTGATGGGGACACAGAACGCAATGTGAAAACACCCCACCGTACAGTTTAAGGTGCCTAAAAATTAAACATAGGAAAGATGTGTATCTTCGTACCGTGTTAGCCAGTAGATAGAAAAATATTTAGACTTGAGAGTCCTCAGTGGTTGATACCTTTTAATGGCTAACTGAAAAGATGGTAACAAATTGCAAGCTTTCGAGACTACGCAGGTCTCTTCATCAGGCAAAGACTGCCTGATGAAGAGACCTGCGTAGTCTCGAAAGCTTGCAATTTGTTACCATCTTTTCAGTTAGCCATTAAAAGGTATCAACCACTGAGGACTCTCAAGTCTAAATATTTTTCTAAAAATTAAACAGTATTGATAAATGTGCTTTTTACAAGTATTTTTAATCCATTTTTATTATTTTTTTAATCCCATAATTGTGCTTTTACTATTTCACATAATCAAGAGTTTGCATATCTATAATCACAGAATTATACTTTATACTGGTCACTCAGCCTGGTGAACCAAAGACATCACCACTAAGCGGAGTCTACAACAGACATGGGGAATAGAATTTGTGAATTTTTACTATAAATGCAGGCGCTGACTTCAAGTGTTTATGTTAAGGCATTACTAAACGTACAAAAAAAAATATCAGACTAAGTACAAAAAAAAAAAGTATATGAGCGTATCTTAACCTTATAGTTCAAAGGCTGGAGTGAAACATTTTTCTGTGAATGTTTCCATACTTTGCCAGATGATCTGACATGGCCGAAAAACAAGTCCTTTCCAAAATTGCCTCATGGTCATGATTAATGAGGGCAGGCCTGTGAAAGAAGGTGGGGATTCTTTAGAAGTTAGTTTCTATAATGAATCACATACGTGAGCAGTCATTGCAACAGACAGGTGTTACAGATGTTATGTGGTCAGGTGCCTATAATTGTGCCTGTCACAGTAAGGGCGCATTCAGACATCAGTTTTTATTGTACAAGTTCTATCCTTGTTTTTTACAGATAGAACTCGCACCTTTTAGTGGCGGAACTGGGCAAAATGTATGCTGTGGGGCACATCCGACTTTCGGGCTCTTACAGTCTGGTCCACAGTCCGAGAGACGCTTAGGCCTGAAAACACTGGCCCACAAACGTTCTTTTCCCAATTTCATCTCTATCTACATCCTTAGGACGCAGATAGCAGTGAATACTGTCAGGGTGGTCTTCAATTAAGACCCTCTTAGTATATTAGATCGTGCCAAATTAGGTAGAGCTTCGATCGAGGCAAGTGATGCTAGTAATGAAACAGAAGACAAGCAACTGTATGCACGTTACCAGGCATGGTTTATTGAGGCTTAGGGTCCATCTTATATACCCTGTTTAGAGGGCGTATACGTGCATTAGGATTGGAGTGTAGAATATAGAGGGGTCTACCAGATCCCTATCAATACATTGGTGAAGGATAGAGTCACCGGCTCCTTCTTCCAGTAATCTGTGTGTGCGCGACTGGGACAGCAGACGCTATGACACCAGTACATCACGTCTACTGTGCATATGTTGTGCCGGGACAATTGGGGCAAGGTATGTGGTTTTTTTTTTACATGTGTGGGATATCGAATATCGGGAGGCTGTGTGAGGGCTCAGACCGAATATCGGCA